>JAZAYU010000035.1:210000-315000 GCA_038501625.1 Corbicula japonica | reverse complement strand
AGTTGTCTTGTCTCTTAAGGAGAACGCGAGAGGGTTGACCTTGCGAGTGTTTATAAGTTGTGAGGAGAATAGAGGCTGAATTGCAGTGTAAAGTTATGTTTTGCCTGAGAACCGTGTGTTGGGGGTCTGTGATAGTCTTAGAAATTTCACCAATCCGAAATAAACCGAAGAAGGCAACAACAAACATGGTTCTTAACATGTATCTGGTGAACTTGTCTGAAATGATTCTGTTTAAAGTGGCCAACAATTGTTCCAGAATCGGAAGGGTTATCGGTAATCTTGTGTCTGCAATTGATGATTTCTTGACACTATGTAGAAGTTGTTTAATAATGAATGATTGAGTAGGATTGCGATAACCATTCAGTTGATGGATGTAAGAAATCGCTGAAAGAATGGTGGAAATGGAAGATGGTTTCAAACCTTTGTGATGGCAAACTGCTATGAACTGTGCTAGGCGTTTGGTGCTGATGGGGAGCATCTTATGGCCTAAGTGGTAAGTGTCATGAAACTGTTTGTAGTGACGCATGGCATTTTTGTATGTGGCTAGCGTGGATGGAGCAAGAGAGTTGCCGAGCAGGTCTGAAACTGCTTTATTCAATGAAATGTCCAAGAGATGTCCGGGATGACTGTAGGTTGACTGTCCATGTGAGTTGCCACGGCCCGAAACTTGTCGATCTGTAAACGGGAAAGAAGGTCAGGTAAGGTATTTAATTTTCCAGGAATATGTACAGACTTGATTAAGATGTTGTGTTGCATACATGCAAGGACCAATCTGCGTACTAAGATCATTATGTGTGTGTCTTTGGAGGTTTGCGAATTGATGATGTGTACAACCGCATGGTTGTCTGAATGTAAAATAATGCATCTGTTTGCAAGTTCATTTCCCCAGACTTCTAAAGCTAAGACTATGGGGAGTAGTTCCTTGAATGTTATATTATGGTCTTTTAATACTTGTGGCCAGGAACCAAAAAACCATTTGGTACTGAAAACTGCCCCAAAACCAAAGTTGCCAGATGCATCTGTGTAGAGGTGTAAAGCTTTATCGGCAATCCACCTGTGTTGCAAAAGAATGCTCTTACCGTTGAAATGTTCGACAAATATTTGCCAAGCCTGAAGGTCTTTTCTGCTGTCTTTGTTTAGAGTGATACGGTGTGATGGACGTGTTACCTTTTTTGTAAGATCTATGAGCCGTCGTAAGAAGGCACGGCCTGGGACCACTACTGAGCAGCAGAAATTGAGTAGACCCAGTAGGGATTGTAATTCTTTAAGAGTGATTTTCCTACATTTTGCGAACTTAGTGAGTGATAACCTTAGTTTGTTTAATTTGTCCTCGGGTAACCTGGCTTCCATGTTTAACGAATCTAATTCCAGACCCATGAAAGTAATGACTTGACAAGCGTTTTCTGTCTTTTCCTGTTTGATTGGAACTCCTATGTCTTTGCATAGAAGCAGGAAGGTGTCCAGGTCTTCTTGACATTTGGAAGAACCAGGAGGCCCTAGAATGAGGAAATCGTCAAGGATGTGTGTAATGTGGGATATTCCCTTTTTGTTTATTGCTATCCACTGAAATGCTGTGCTGAATTTTTCAAATATGGCACAAGAACTTGAAGCCCCCATGGGGAGACAGGTGTCAAAGTAAAATTTGTCCTGGAAATGTATACCCAGGAGGTCATGATCTGAGGGGTGGATGGGGATCAAACGAAAAGCGTTGTCAATGTCAGTTTTGGCCATAAAACTGCCTTGACCCATTGTTAAAAGAATCCGTACCGCATCGTCAAAGGTAGCATAATGTACCTTAGACTGTTCCGGATCTATGAAATCGTTGACAGATAGGCCTTCCGGATAACTGAGGTGATGGATTAACCGAAATTGATTGGCTGTTTTCTTTGGCACCAAACCAATTGGACTTATCTGAAGATTTGGTAGGGGTCTAGAGGTGAAAGGTCCTTTAATGCGACCTGCTTGTACTTCTGATTGAATTTTATTTAGAGCAATATCGGATTGTTGATAGCAGGACTGTAAATTTTTTGCCATGGAAGGTTGTCTTGGGCCGAAATAACCTAACCTGAAACCTGTCTGGAAACCCGATATGAGATAAGTAGCTTGGGGATAACCTGAGAGGTAGGCACGAAGCATAATTAGTTTTATGGGTGTGACCGGCTTATTTCTTGTTTGTACGGGGTGTTGAAACAGCTGGTGGTGAAGTTCTGGATGAGGTGGAAGGGGCAGATTGTGACTGAGCGGCGTGTTCTTTGCTGGGGAAGGAACACTTGAGGGCAGAATGGGCGCCTCGACAGTATCCACAGACGTGTGGATGAGGGCACTGCTGGTTGTGACACTGCGTCCTTCTGTTATAGACCCAGCCAGTGTTTTGGAGGAATTTGCCTGATCTGTTGTGAGAGCTGTTACGGATGTGTTTGGTGTTGGGTGAGCGGAAAGGCCGAAAGGACTGGTTTGTAGGTTGTGTTGTGGACATAATCCAGAATTCTGTGTGAATCCTGTCCCAAGGGATAATCATGGATTCACGCAGCATCCTGAATTGGATGTCGTAGAATGCCCAAGCGGCACGACGTTGTGCCAAGTCTCGAACTATTTCCCCATACTTCATCAATTGGGGTGTTTGAAGGGGATGTTTTTGGCTGTAGATGGCCACAAATCTGAGAAAAGCAGTTGTCCACTGCTCAATGTGTTCGATTTTTCTGGTTTTTTGCTGGGGGACAATGCTTATATTTGAATGACTATCCATTTGTAGAGAGAACTGAGGATTATGCTGTAAAAAGTTATTGTGAACTGACGGAAGCAGTGACGCAAACTCTACAAACTTATTACGCCAAATTTTCTTATGCAATTTGGAAGGGATTTGTGTATGTATGGGTGTTGAAATAGGTTCAACATAAACCATGCCATTACCTCCCATGATTTGTCTGGAGTGCTCTTGAGTTAACTGATTAACCGCGTACTCTTCTTCCGAGTCAGCGTCCGAATGTGAGGAAGAAGTGCTTATCTCTGAATCTTCCATTGCTATGTCCTGGTGACATTGGTGGTGAGCCAGCGGAAAAGGCTGCATTTCGTCTACCCCATCCTCAGAAAAAATTGGAACTTCTGGGAGTATAGGTTGGGTCTGTTGTGTGAGTTCCTGTTTTCTCACCTGCTGACTTTTGGCATTTAAGGCAGCCATGGTCTTAAGTTTTTTATTTATTTCCAACTTGGACATGGTGGCTTTTTTGGCATGTTGTTTACCATGTGTCTTTTGGGGTTTACCCGCCGTTAGTCCTGTAGTGTCACATATTGTAGGACTGCTTAAAGATTCTGGTGTCATGTTACATGACTGTTTGGTTTTCTTCTGTGCCGATGGCTCAGAAGACGGACAGGTACAGTGAGACACTGTTTCTGGTTTACGTTTTGACCTATTCATCTAGAAGGAGGAATTTATAATCGTTAATAATGGCAAATTACATATGGTGGCACTGAATGTAAAAATTCGTGCAACTAGAGCAAAATAAAACACCAGGGCATATAAGTGAGAAAATTAGCATAGCAGTCATGTACGTAAACTTAGAGTCTTTAACGTAAACTGGCGAGCAGAGAAAGTTCTGAATGATTAGTATACTGGCACTCCACTCAATTAAATTTGATTGTTTCCTAAAGATGTACTTTTCCTAAAGATGACTATGATCGGGAAAAGGTACGTTCTTAAGTATGATGAAAGCAAAAACTCCTGTAGTGTAACTTTAGTTAATATGTATAAATAGCAAATGTGTACTACGCTTTGTAAAGACTGGTGAAGACCAGGTGAGTAAAGAAATGTATCACAGGTTCAACGCCTGGAAAAAAGGTATTATCAGGACTTTATCACAGGTGCCATGCCTGGAAAAAAGGTATTATCAGAATTGTATCACAGGTACGAAGCCTGGAAAGATTAGGTAATTATAAGTATGGTATCACAGGTACAAAGCCTGGAAAAATCAAATTCTGATCAATATTTGGTAAAATTTCGGCAAACACAAAAACACAGGTACAAAGCCTGTTAGTTGCCTCATAAAAATTTAAGCCAGTGTGATAACAAACAAGTGCGAAGCTTGTATTGACACTGGAAATGTCAAATAAATAAATACCACACAAAGCGGTAACTTGAAATGTCAATGACTGAAATACTGATACAAAGCCATAAATTGACAATTTATGTACAAATTTTAAAAGTTGGAATTACTTATCTGTCAATCTCAAAGTAGCCTGACTTCAGCAAGGATACCACTGCACCACGGAGGTTCTGGTAAAAGCGTTCTTGTCCCCTGTTAGAAAGGTGGACCCCATCAGCAGCAAACACTTGTGACTTCGCCTCTTCCGACCAAAAGCCTTTAAAGCGCCAGAAGATAGCTCGTTTGTGAGTGCATCGAGTACATGCTTGTTGCAGCAGAGTGTTTGTTTCATCTGCCCGTCTGTTAAATGATGGGACGTGGACCGGCCATCTGGTACGGACCGTCGGTTCCATACGGTGAAGCACTGGACAAATGATGACCTTTTGTACATCGTATCTAAACAATAAGGTGTCTACCAAGTCCATGACCTGTTGTGTAACTGAATGCGGTGTGTTAGAATTGTCGTACAAGTCGTTGGTTCCGATGACGATTATCACCATATGTGGCTGAAAGTCTTCGATTGTTTCTAAGTTATCCCGTAACTTGGCAATGTTGGCGCCGCTATAGCCGGAGTATTGAACCAGTGCTGGCTGGTGTAAGTTAAGGTTAAAATGAAACTTATCGTTCGTTGGTATAAATAACTTGAGGCGCGAAACAAACGAATGTCCAAAAAGCTGAATCCGCACCGCCATGTTGGATTTATGGAACTACCAGTCAGATTACAATGTAGAATGTCCGTGATAAAAACACTCAATTTTACCTATATGTCCCTCCGTGGCACCGTAATTATCCTTTTTGAATAGCAAATTGTGTATAGAATCTTTTACCGTAAAATTTGATCCTGTTAACACATGATTGTCAGAATTAAAATCAATAAATTGAAGAGAAAGTTTAGCGTGGCTTCTTGATAACAAAACTTGAGAAAGAATGGCGTTCGATTGATGCCATTGGTTAAAATGTATCATGTGATTAGCATCTCGATTCTGATGGGTTCCCACATTAACATAATGCATATCAATAACAATGTACATGGTAATATATACATGAAAGATAGAAAGATTTAAAAATACATAAATTATTTTATAATCATAAAATATATATATATTGAGTTGCGCTTAACCAGCGGCTAGCCGTGTGGACAATCATAAATGTGTGCGTTTCCATTACTGCACATGAACAGGTTCAATCAAACCTAGCTGTCTATATTTTCATATTTGCCTTGGTCGGTGGCTTTTACAGTTCCCTTTTCATCTAATACAAACCTATTTTAAATATTAAAATATAAATGCCAGGCCTATATAGAGTCTAGACTTATTCGTGATGCTTCTCTTACAAAGAGCTCCTACTATTATTTCAGAACCTAATTCTGTAATAAATTATACAAAATGAAATTTATCTGGGCATTTATCAGATTTCATTGTGTTACAGTATGATTTATAAGATCATCCAAGACGAGAGAAACTTCAATGTCTAAAAGGATGAGAATCTAATGCCATCAAGGAATGTGATTTTAAAACCATTTTAAAATTAACGGTAAGAGCATAAGAACTCCCTCTAGATACACCACACAAAAGTTCTAAGTGCACACTTAATAAATGTGGTTTTCCTAAATATTTGATTGAATCATTCGAATTTCAAGTTTGAGTTAAATTTTTAAGTTTAATTAATTTCTTATAATTTTAGTTTTAGATTAATGATTAGTGGGTACTTTTCAAACAAATTTTATACCAATATTTTCGTATTTGCGTTCGTGTACGTAATTTTTTAATGACGTAAGAGCTTAACATCAACGTGCCAGGTAAGCAACGTTATCAATAATAACAAGAGCCATGTTACACATGGTTAATCCCCCCGCCGGAAAAAAGTTACCTGAAGGTTGTACTTTCGTATAATTTACCTGGAGCGGAAATCCTTTTAAGTTTTGTAGTTAAGCTACGGACAAAATTTATCAAGTAATTCTGATAAAGTGGAATATCTCTAAAAAAATCGGCAAGGTAGAGTTATTGTTCTTGCACACTGCACTACCTACCAATTTGCTCTGTCAGTGTATCAAGTTTGAATAAAATCCCTCCAGTAGTTTTGGACTTATGCTCTGGACAAAATTGTTTCGGACGGACGCACGGACGCACAGACGCACGCACGGACGCACGAACGCACGGACGCACGGACGAAGGGCATTTCTAATATCCCCCACGCATTTGGCGGGGGGATAAATAATTACTATTTACATCAAAATAATTTATTTTTTTTTCTCATAATGATAAAATATGCAAAAATGAGTAATTTCTTTTGCATTTACCAATAACATTATGATGTTTTTATAACACATTTAAATTTGTGCCAGTGAATTTAAGAGCATGTTACGGCACTTTCGCTGTCTTCAGTCGTCAAACGTTTCATAGTTATAAAGTGTTGGTGTGAGTTTTTAGATTATCCGGTATCGTTAAACATGTGAAAAACAAAAACGATTGTAAACAAATCAAAATCGATTGCCACACGGGAATTAAGCATTATAGCGAATGCTGACGTGGATGATAATAAACGTAAAACATACGCACGGCTTTCAAATAATTATAATTTCTTGGTAATATAAAACATAATATCAAAATTTCTTTTAATTAGGATAATATTTTTGAGATATTTTTTCGACAAGTGTATAATAAAATGTGTTTTATTCATGAAATTTGTACGCTAATACTAGTAAAATATGCGTATTAGGAAAAATATCAATCACAAACAATCAAAAAGTAAAGAGGAAAATAGAGCATGCGTTGGTTTTTAATGTGACTACAAAATTATAAACCACAAACAAGTATGTCGCTGCAGTGTTGTGGAATTTTCTACATTTCATCTTAAAATCCTGATCAGTTTTGAGATCAGGTTGTTCTCTGGTTATTGTATATCATGTTGAAAAGACCCCGTTTTTTTCATGGAATACCAAAAACTGTTAATGTTTAGCATATTTGGACAAAATAAACATGTTTGATTTCATATTACTTGGATGCGTATCAAAAGTTTCTTTTATTCCCTATTGACCTATTTCTGCCCTGTTATATAATATACCGTTGGTGGTTGTTCATTTGTCTTCCTCCATGTAGTGTATCAGTTGTGTGTCTATATCTCTTACGTCTGCTGTTAATTATAATGTACTTAAAATGTCTGATAAATCTTGAGTATAGACTTCTAAAAGTGCATTTTATACGCTTCGGGTGATTCCCTCGATTATAAAACGGAATGGTAATATTTTACTATAAAAATGATCGCGAGTTCAGTGGCATTCATCGATCTCTATGGGTTCTCATAGTAAACATGCCTATACATTTGTTTCAATTTCGTTGGTTTTGAGGCAATCGAAACACCAGAATCTCGAAATCAAGATGTTTATCTAATATGCCTGAGACTGAAACAGCCATTCAAAAGGTCGTGATATAACCATGTTTCCTCTAAATTTTGTTAAGAACTGATATTATTTAGGATTGTAAATACACTTAACCAGCCTAACCGATGGTAAAAATTTAATTTCTGGAGTACAATCTTTATCTTTGAAACATTTTAGGACACATTCTTTTTCCTTCGTTTTTATGAACTTACCATTAAAACTTTCTCGTGCGTAAACCTTGGGCATTTAATCGTGGTGGTGATACAGCCAAAAGTCACCAAATCGACTTGAGCGTTTTTACAGAGGATAAACCAAAATGGGTTAAAACGGCTGGAACATTATCTGTCTAAGAGCCAAGCAACCGCATTATTGCAGAATCACGACGTAGAAGTGTTTAAAATTACTCTAGAATCCACACATGTATTCATATAAGGAAATACGAGATGTTACGGAGAATATACCTGCTACTGACGATTTTATGGTCTACCTTGATTAAATGTCAGTGGTTTCCAAAGACATGTTGTGATTTAATTGGTTATTTCGTAAAATGGGGAAATAATGTATCTTATTATGTTTCAAGTTTAAAGCGGCATTACTTCAATTTAACCCGCTCTTTTATGAAATATTACATGTATTTGGAACTATAGGCACAAATTTGCAACATAAGTTCGGGCTAATAAAATTTTAATTTACTAAAATAAATTTGGTCCGCGCGACTAAAAGCGAAAGTAGGATTTCCGAAACGTCATAGAAATCGCGATCGCGCATGAAGTGATCTCTTAATCGGTGCTAAATATAGCTTCATTATATTTAACTTCTTAAAAGTTAGTTAACGATAATTTAACAATATCATTGAAAATCCCGTTTATAAGAAAGAATTCGATCGGACCTTTTGTGTTCTGTTAGAGTTTATACATTGGAGTCTATATGGATAAATATGATTTTTCAATAGTATATTCTTACTTAAGTTTAGGGCTGGGGCTTTAACGAGTAAGGAGTTTGAAGTGTTTGCCTTACCCTGATGAATGCGATGAATATAGGATCAATTCTTATATAATCATGTTTCTTTGAAGATCAAATCTGGAATTAGTAATATCTTCAAAAATGATTTTCTTAAATAAACACAACTGAAAAAATGAGAAAGAGGCACCATGATGAAAATTGTTTGTATCTTTGCGACAGATCCAGTTTTTGCTTTGGTTTAACTTTGGCGAGTTTCTCGCTCGAACATTTGCACGCGTATACATTTACACATTTACGGCAGAAATTCAGCTATGCAACCATGTAAAGACATAAAAATTGTTCATTTTGGTATTCAAACTATCCAAGCAGTGCGCCATATACATGTACATGTGATACTAAAGTTATGTAAAGTTTCAAAACACTGCATTTAAACTGAGTAAAGCCAATGTAATAACTGGGTTTTAAATAAATTTAACATAGATATTGCATGTTTATTTTGCTTATCAGTGTCTATATGGACAGTATGTTTAAGCTTCATTTAAGTATTCATTTTGTTTTGCATCTAAAATTAGTGCAATAACTACTATGCACTTAGCTATGTTGCAAAAGTCACAGACTGTGGTTTAATAATTATTGGTACATGAAGTTCGGAAAGGGATATTCTTAATTCTATCGGAATCAAAGCACTTATATTTCACACGTTCGCGTTAATTTGCTTTGCGTAGCAGGTACTTCAGTTATCCGCATCTTAGTTGTCGCAATCAAATATTTATAACTGCTAGCAGATAATTAGTATTTCTAGATTTGCTTCACAATAGACAGGTTATTGTGTTTACTATCAGACTTGTTGAAACAGATAAAACCTTTTAGTGATGTTTTTTCCATGCAGAATTGTATCCCAGACTTATATTTGTCGTTATTTTAGAATAGTTGCCAGCGCAACACGGTTACATGTTCCCAAAGATATTAATGACACCCTCGCATTTTCTGCGTCATCGTGAATGGGTTAAGGACCCATAGATTAACGGTCTCCGACGTTTACTACAAAAATCACCGTGTTTGTCTACATAATAATACAATCATTGCAGGAAAAATGTAATTTTAATCATAACTTTTAATTACACGAATATTTCAAGGCACGTTTTCGAATTGTTAAATTGACAACACTGTGTTCTACATGTTACAATTTTCATGACAATGCAGCAACCACCAAGTTGTCGCAATCAAATATTTATAGTCGAGTGTTTTATCAAAAAATTGGTGTTGTCACATACAGAGATTAGGATCTGTTGTTCTATGGGCCTGTTTATTTGCAGACAAATGCGTTCTAAAACAAAATAGAGTCGTATGTGTATGCCAACGTGTAAACTGCGAGTGTTTAACATTCAGAACTAAATTATGATACCTGCATACATTTTGTCCGGTGACTACGGGTTTGATACGGCAACTTGGTACGATTCGGCGAGCGAATCAATCAGATGTCGTAGCTTGTTCTTTAATATATATATAACGTTAAGATTCTTTCATCGAAAAAGTGAAATATGCATATCAGGAATCGCCACATTCACAAAACACAGCCTGCCCATGCAGCAAAAAGGCAACGAGAGCATGTGTTTATAAGTATGACAAATTCAAATAAGACACCACAGACAATTAATGAAAATTAGAACCCTTGGGGTTACCGCCTTGGAACGAACGGTGGCAAATTGATTTGCCACTGGGGGGATTAAACCAGGTTCTAGGGTGAATCAACCTCACACTTTCCCAAACAGGTTCTCATATCAACACACGAATACAAGTTGTCTTGGTGAAATAACTCCAACCCACCCATCAGCTGAACAAGTTGCATGCAAAAGCTAACAAACATATAAAACATAAGAAGCTTATAAACAATCGATGGCTTACTTGGTTTCGTATCGGTTAATTTCAACTAAAGCTGAGTGAATGTTATTTCATTTGATAAAATATTGGAGAAAAAAAATAAAATTGGATATAAATAAATGACAGTTAAGAAAAAACGAAGAAATTTATTATAAACTTGAGAATGATTGAAGATGTACTGGAAGACATAAACAAACATTAGATTACAGTGCTTGCCTAAAACTTGACCTCTTTCCATTGCAAGCAAACATATTGATAAACAGATTGAACCTCATACCGCCACCATGTCTACAGATTGCGAGAATTCCCTACAAATAAACAAAATCAAAAGAACCAATCTGAAAACGTTTTTAAAAAGAAAAAAGTTATTTACTACATAATGTTGGCAACAGTTTAAAGCATTTATATCACAAGCAATTTAAACGCCATTTTCTTCAAAAACTTCAAGATGTTTGCTGTTGAATAAAAATGACAAATATGGCTATTTTGCAAGCTAAATTTCATTTCAATGCAAAACAGAAAAAAGCAACATTTTTCAAAATTATATTTGAGTAAATACATACGTATAAATGTTCTTCACATGGCATATCGAATTATTTTGTTAAATCAACATTTGCGCTATTTTTGCAAATGTTCAAAAAATATTCGAGAACTATTTTACTTAATGGAAATTTCACCAGTGCCCAAGGTTATTAAACTGAGCATGGAAACCAGTCTCAAACCTCAAGCATCTGATTGGCTGAAATGGCGACCAGATGCTTGAGATTTGAGACTGGTTTCCAATCTCAGTTTTATAACCTTCAGCCCAGAGTAATGGACGTAATGTGATAGAAGCAAGCTCATACTCAGCATTTGTTGTTATATATGTAACGCTTTGGTTCTTAATTTACTGAAACAGGATGATCTGTAACCATGTTATATAGATATCAAATAAAGAAATAAACATCATCGTCAGGTAAGTGTCCGATTTATATTTACTTCATAGTAATCACTATAGATAATGTTTCACGAAGCATCAACCTTTGTATGTTTTTTTGACTAGGCAATGCTATTTATTTTGTCTTTAATAAGTTTAATGATTTTCATCCATCAATTGTTTTAAAACCCTAATTAGATAATACGTCGGTGTTTTCAAATATTTTACATTCTTTTACTTCGCGGAACTAATTAAATCATTTACCCGCTTATTTTGCATCTTTTGCAACCATTTGGAATTGAAATGAAAAACAGTGTTCCTTAGTTCAAGTAATTTGCACAGTTGTCTGGAAATAATTTAGCACAAATCTAATTCAATCAATTTCATGATCGAACTTGTGCAAAACTGATTCTGTTGATAGCAAACAGATTTTATTATTAATGCATAGAGGAAAATTGAACAGTGAAAACATATAATGAAAATACATCGTAACTGTCCCAAACCAGTCAGAGTTATCGATAGCTAAGTTTTCATCTCTGCCCTGGATCGGTAATAAGTAGGTCATTCCAAACCAATTAGAAAGCTACAATCAAATTGTCACTTCCATAATATAACAAATACTTAATGGAATTTAACAAAAATGTTCATAGCCTATTTACAATAATAAACAAAACGATGAAAAAAAATGCAAAAAGAAAACATATACAGACGATGCGTGTTCACCGTACAATTGTGCTTAGGTTCTTAGCCAAAACTCTAGGAGATATATCGTGTTCAACGCAAGCTTAGATCAATATACTGACCGGATAAAGTGTTTAATGGTTTCGAGTCCATTATTCCATTTTTCGGAGTAAAAATGTTCTTTATTTTTGATTAAAGTATTTCCTTACTGGTGGTGTTTATCCTCTAGAACGATTACGATTCTAATTTAGGAGAAATCCCTTCACAAAGTTCACAGCATGCGTTCTGCAATTACATCAAAAAAGTCATTTACGTTTCCATAAAAATACCCAAATAATTACAGTTTTGAACGAGAAAATCTGTTTCATAATTTCAGAGTTAACTAGTCGTTTAATGCATCAAGCACTTTTTGTCATTTTTTTTGTAATCCGAGTTATTTGAATAAAAACATAAGCCATCAATAAATATTTAATACTGCCAACAGATATGTTCTGCTGTGCGAAAGTTAATAGTGTAACTACTTTTTGTAGTTACTCACAGTAATTTGTAAAATAAATACCGAAATATGATATTTGGAAAATGGCCAATTATATTGAGAATATTTGTTTTTACCGGTGTAAGATATAAATATATTTCACCGAGTGAGCTCCGGAATTCGATTTTCACGAGTGGCGCAGCCACAAGTGAAAATTCATAATTCCAGAGTTCTTGAGTGAAATATATTTCTATTTACACCGGTAAAAACAAATTTTCTTTTTATATTATGCATTAAGTTCACAATTTGCGTGAATTGGACAGAAAAATTGCATGAAATGGCGCCAAAAACGTTTGTCTATGACGTTACGTCATGACGTCGTATATTCAAATTTGAACCCGTTTCCTAAACCTTCTCATTCGGAATATTATGTGCGATTGGGTACCAACGCTAAAAACAGTGAAAATAACAATGATATTCCACTGTTTGAAAACAGTGAAATACCACTTTTATTTTACTGAGAAAATTCTATAATTCACTAGAAAGTATAAAATAAAAACACTTTTTCTCTTATATATTCATAGAATCGCAATTATCTCTTTTTATGTTTGTTCCGTCTGTGTCTATAGGTCTGGTACGATGATGTTTTTGTCTGAATAAACAGGATCTTTCTCTGTAACCTTAAAATCATAGATCTTTTTCAAACATCTTCACCAAAAAGAAAATGAAATATGCTTATCAGGATTTGCCATAACGAGAAGAAAAACAGTATCCCCTCACAGACAAAACGTAGAGAGGAAAAGAGAGCAGGAGTTTATAAGAGAATCAATGTCAAATTAGACACCACAAATAATTAACGATAAAGAGAACAATTGGGGCTACCGCTTTACCTCCCAAAAAACTCGTTTCTCCGTAAGTGTCGTATGAGATGTCCAAAAACAATATTACGTCAATACAAAATTACGAGCAATATGCTCAGACAACGATTTTCCGTGAAAAAGGTGACTGCCACAAAATGACAGTCATTATTCTCTCTGGCTAAATGTTATCAAATCGAGTGGCTTGTCTGGGTTAACAAATTAAGCCCACGTCGTGAGTAATAGTGTTTTCAGGAAATTAAAATTGACCTTATTCTTCAAAACGGTCTCACAAAGAGAGCAAAACGACATAACGTAAATGGATTTGCCATTATTCGAAATTATTTGTTTTTAGATCTGAAATTTTCTGAAACAAAAAAATGGAAAATCGCCATATTATTGTACGGAGGTGTTCCTAAATAGTGACTTGTAACGTCTTCATTAATTATAGCGTCCAAAGTATTTAATACGAAAATGTTGATTTAAGGCATTGATCCTTTCCTCATTGTTATTTCATAGATAAAAAATAGCAATATCAAAATCTCTTACGAGGCAAAATGCATTTTCACCAAACTTTGCACAAATCAATATTATAGTGTATGTTTATTTTACATACGTTAAGAAAAGTTAGAATAGTAAAGAAAATCACCTAGACCTTATAATCCCTAAAGTTCATTTTGCAATTAAACACAAAAACGAAGCAACACAAAACAACGATTCAATCTCCCACATTAGGAAAATGATACTGTCAACGACATCTAACGTCCTTTAAAAGAACTTTCAATAATGAAGAGAGCAATCAACTATTTTTTGTCATCCATTTTTGCGACCAAAAAATTGAAGGTCAAACACACTTTTACAAATGTCTTATGTTGTTTACGTTTGTTAGACACAAGTGCCTTAGATGTTGTCTGTAACTCATAACTCATGAAATAGATGAAAAGGGAACTTTGAAGACCCTCGAACACGACAAATATGAAAATATTGCAGGCTCGGTTTGATTGAGCCTGTTCATGGGCAGTAATGGAAATGCTTACTCACGGCGCCTAGCCCCGGGTTGAGCGCAACTCAATATTTACACCAATAAACAGTACAATTTTGATCCATCCCAAACGATGGTATGCATATGGCGTAGAACATAGAACCTTCAATGCGGTATTTTCAGATTAATACCATTCCATGTTCAGCGGCGTATGGTCCCCAGATAAAAGAATGGGTTTGCCCTAAACGAGAAAACAATGGGCGGAACTAAACAGAATAGAATTTTGAGAGGGGATCTTAGAATATAAATCCTGCATATCACAGACAACGCCAAAGACAAAATTAAAAAAAAGGAAGTATATCCTTGGGGGTGATTGAACAATATCCAAATTTATTTTGGCTGGGATATTGAAACCACCCATATTTAAACTGGCCGAAATATTAAAAACAAAAAGTAAATTTAGAAGTACTACTAACACAGTACATAAATATCGTGCTCGACGACCTTCAAAGGACGTAATTGATAACTAATTGAATGTACGGGGAGACATTTTACATCCGCCACACGGCACAAACAACGCAACTGTGATATTGAAATAGATAAAAAGGGAACTTTGAAGACCCTCGAACGCGACAAATATGAAAATAGTGCAGGCATTTAAACTGATGTTTAGTGTTGCTTCGTTTTGTGATTTTTGCCATTAGAGTTTTATGGAATTTTAGTTCTGACTATTTTTTTACTGTTTTAACTTATCTTTTCCTTTGTGAAGTAAACATATACTAATAACATTGATTTGTATAAAGTTTTATTGAACAGCCTGTTGCCGTTAGAGAGAATTTTATAACTTTCTTTTTTATGACAGTACAATGATAATACAATGACAACAGCCATAGCACCTTAATTAATGATTACAATTTGATATTCAATTATAACAATTAATAATATTAATTTTAACAAATGCGTCGCAAAAAAATACATTTTTGTTTTTTTCTAAAATTTCCTCTGTTCTATCTATCAAATATTGGAGAACGATTGTTTTACTAAAGCCTCTCCGATCCCTTTTTTATAATCGATTACTCTCTTTTCCTTTATATTTTGGATAAGGAGCTGTGTCTTCTGAATGTGGCCATCCTGATATACATATTTCACGGTTTTATATTTTCATTTCTTTACATAGTTGCAGTAGAAACTGACTGCCTCCTTAGCATGTTTACATCTCTTACGAACAAAATGTGTACGAGATTGGTAAAAATCAGGATCTTAATTGAAATGCAATTAATGTCGTACAGTTTCGCTCCCTAGTAGGAGCAAAATCATGTTAAATATCAGAATCAATTTAACTATAACAGGTGCCAAGGTTATAAAGCTGAGATTGGAAACCATTCTCAAATCTCAAGCATCTGATTGGCTGAAATGGCGACTGGCCGCCATTTCAGCCAATCAGATGCTTGAGATTTGAGACAGGTTTCTATGCTCAGTTTTATAACCTTAGGCACAGAAGACACAAATTTCATGTCTTGTTGACTGTTCACTTATCTTCTTCTGTCTGGGTTGTTAGATCTTTATGCTGCATTAATCGGATTGCTTGCTTTGCAGTTGTCATATGCGTTGAAAATGACCAGACAATTATAACAAGGAAAATCGCTGATAAAAATTAGTTTGGACAGCAGCTTATGTTACGAATTTACTTTTTTAGTCGTTAAAGCTCGTATACATGCTTAAATGTTACATTAGTTAATATTAATAGTTTCTATCATTTTACGCTTAAACGAGCATTATTTCGAATTGTCTGTGCGGAAAAACGGGATTGTGGTCCTGTTCGTATTATTCCTGAGGTAAAACAAAAGAATATGAACGAACACAAATTAACATTTCAACAGATCAACATTTTTAGCAGCTGTGATCCTGATTTATTTTGTTTATGTGCTTTATTTTTCGATAGTTATGCTTGAACATATTTTAAACAACGTAAAACTATGATAATAATTCACATGATAAATAAATGACAGAAGAGAACGAGTATTTAAATATACATTTGGTTTAAAATGTATCCCTTTGTTATGGCGGAGTGAAAACGCCAACAATGCAAGAATAAAGGTATGCATAAGAAATATTGATTGTATATTATCAGTAAGTTTTTGTAAGACTCTAGCAAAATGGCAGTTATGAAGCTTTGTTATAAATTTAAATGATTGTGTTATAATTTTTTGTACCTTTCGTACCGGAAGTCGAGCAATGAATTCAGAAGCGAAATGCAAATATAAACGCGTGAAGTTAATAATAACTATTAACTTTTTCTCAGGGGAACTTAAAATATTGAGGAAGTTCTTCGAGATGTGTGGTGTATTTGACACATATAAAAACGTATAATTATCAAGGAACTATCGAAGGATAAACAGCTAATTATTCAAATGTGCCTGCAGGCATTTCACCAATATCATTTTAATAAGTTGATTTAACGGATTCGGCAGTAATGTCAATTATGTCAGCATCTCCTGCCTAGAATTCTCAACATAGTCGCTGTTAATAGATTTTAAGGTTCTTTTAAAGCCACAGCATACAACAAATAACAAATCATTGCAGGCTCGGCTTTATTGAGCTATTAGTGACCAGTAATGGAAATGCATATTAATGTCTACACCGCCCAGCCGGATTGAACGCAATATTTTCACACCTGTAAATATCATGCTAAACGGAATTGATTAAATATTTGGGCAAATTTTAATATTAGTTTCGCTCCTTTCGAAGCGAGATTAACTTAGGTTTAATATTTGTACCATCGTTCGTTCTTGTTCCTTTTTAACACCTGACAAATAAGTATACAAAATATTGAGCTGATAAGAACTTGAATTTTGAATGTACGACACTCTCCATGTCAGCAATCATTGATTGACGATGTTCTTGGGACGATATTTTCAAATGGCACTCTGTGCTCCAATCAGTGTTTTTTTAAATAGGATATTTAATTTTTTAAAGAACACGCTTACATTTTTTTCAATTTAAGCCTTGTTGTATCTAAAACATAACAAAAGAAGATGCTTTATTTGCTGAACACAAGTACTTGTAAGTTTTATTAACATGTAAAGTAACAAGTCAGAAGTTTAGTTTCAGAAGCAACAAGAACATGGAGAAAGTATAACAAGAAATAAACAAATACGCGCTATGTTTTATTCCTTCCTGCAAAATGTTCTCGTTTGTCAAAATAGACTTCTTAAATGTTTGAAAAAAGACAAGAGCAGGCATTTGCCATATAAGTACTTGTACAGGATAGGTTTCAGAATGAGACAAAAAAACTACAGAAAAGAAAACAATGTTTCAGAAGCAATTCGGATATTTATTAATTGAAATATTTTTGACATACAAGCATTTGTCAAGTGAAAATCTTGTTACAGTTTATTACAGTTTGTGATTAATAAGGTTATCAGCTTAAATAACAGCGCAATAGATAAAACAAAAATCAGCGAAAAGCATCCCATGCTTCACTTAAGATAGGGCTCACTTTATCGTTAACCGGTAACACTCCATTCTGGCTTAAACTTTTAGATTTAAATACTCATTTTGTGTAAACATATAAATTAAATGTGGTAATAGTGCAACCAACATTTAAAAGTACAACTACTTAGCACATGATAGACTTTTTGTCCTGTTTAATAGGAGTTGATCACTTATAGCTACTTATTGATAAGTCAACATTCACCAGATGTTTTGTTTATGAAATAAATCTCTTGCAACCCCCGGTGGCAAATTGTTTTGCCACTGACCGTTCCAATGCGGTAACCCCCGGGTTCTCACTTTCGTTACTTGTTTGTGGCGTCTTTTTTTGAAACTGATTATTGTAATACCTTGCTCTCTTCTCCCCTGTACTTTTTGGCAATGTGGAGAGTCTGTGTCTGCTGGATGTGGGCATTCCTGATATGCACGTTTCACTTTTTTGCAAACAAGTTTACACTTCAACCAGTCGGATGCTTGAAATATTTGACTGGTCTCTATTCTCAGTTTTATATTCTTGGGCCCGCGTCTACAAGTTAAGACTTGAGATTTCTTGTATGTGGTCTTTTCTAGAAGCCCTACACTTCGTCTTCGTGTTTGTCGTCTATGATTGCCTGACGTTGTTGCTGAAAAAATTATTGGTCTGTGATATATGTTTTCCTACTTGCTGTTATATGAATTTGTTCTTATGATTTTATTTTTTATCAACTATTAAGCTTTTAAATTTTAGCAGCAATAAATGCCTGCTAAGACAGTAACATCAAAAATTGCAATAATGTACGAGTGTTTTTTGTCATACAAATGGTTACATTTTCATCACTGTAAACGCTACGGAATAAGTGGTAACTTTTTTTTAGTATACAATATATAAAACAATATTATGAACAACTTAATTTCGAGATACTGGCGTGTCTGTTGTCTAAAGACCAACGGCGTAATGACAAATCTGTTGATATCAGAAGCTAGAAACGCACGTTATTCTGTGTCTTTTTGTACAATATACGACAAGAACATGGCATTGCTGATATTTAAGGAAATAGCAGCTCTACTTCCTGATTAAATGCCAGTAACACCAGACAAAACATAATTAGACATTTTTTTCCACAAATAGCATAATTACATGTATACGTCCAGTGTTGACTGATGTCTTATAAAACCTAAGTCTATGTGAATGACCAAGATCTGTGCTGGAAATTATATAACTGAGATTTGAGACTGGTTTTCATTCCCAATTTTAACATCTTGGGGCCTGAAAGCCAGATACACAAGATCCTCTTTCATTGATAAAAACATATGAAAACAATATAAAATATTTTAAACACAAAGCATTTAACCTTTGACCTTTGTTATTTTTGTTCAATTATTGCTGTATTTTTCGAAGTTTTCCTTGTAAATAATAAATACATGTAGATCCTTTATATGACACAAAATAAGCTATATATACGTTATTCATGGCGAAAATATGCAAACAATCAAGGAATCATCTGGACTGGTTGGAAATAATTTTTTTAAAATGAACCATTTCAATCAGAAATACGGCTCATCCTTGTCATTCACCAAATAAGTACGATAAGAAAAATGATTACACAAGGAAGAACACAACTCATTGGTTAAAAATAATAAACACTTCATCGTTTCTATTATGTAATGATGATTGCCGCCTACACACTTCAGCTTGTATTGACAAGCAATTACCTTAAGGCTATAGGCATACTGAAATTTCTATTTCTAGTTTGAAATTTAAAAGATAGAATACCGCATTAATTCAAACATTATCCGATAACGTTAAAACTACTAAATGAGTGACTCTCTAGGAAATTCACACAAACTTCATTTTTATTGCAAGCACACATAGTTGACGCGTTTCAGGAACATCGTTTTAAACTAACGAAAACCCTCTTCAGATATTTCAGAAGATGTATTTGATGCTCGGAGGCTATTACCTTTGTGGCAAACCCGGTACTTATTTTCTTTGAGCGTTTGTATGTAACATAAGTGGGTGGGTGGGTTGAAGTTTTTTCATCAAGACGACTTGTACCTATTTGTTATATAAGACAGGGGGCAAAGTGAGGTTGGTGCACCCTAGAATCTTGTTTAACCCCCCAGTGGCAAATAATGTTGCCACTAAACGTTCCAAGGCGGTAACCCCAACGGTTCATCGTTAATATTTTGTGGTTTCTTTTTAAAATTTATTTTCTTACGAATTCATGCTCTTTTTTTCTCAATGTTTGGCTGCGTGGGTAGGCTGATTCTTTTCCGTATTTGGCAAAGAAATATGCAAGACGGCAGGTAAGGTGTTATTTACCCACTGTTCACTTAAAGCGGTTACATTGCACCAGGAAATTTGTTGTAGAGAAAAAAAAGAAATTAAGTTAAGACACTGCTCGGCATTGATACAACTTTTAATGCTATTTTATGAAACCTGCAATTTTAACACCAGCTCATAGCATTCGGCTGAATTTTTAAAATTGAGTAAAATGCTTAAATTTTGAAACAAACCAGCTGTTCTTGATAAAAAAATTGGATTAAGAGACTGAAAATCCTGCATTACACTGCTTTGGCTTATTATATTTTAACATTTCATGGTGCATTAATGAGGAAATAAAATAACTTTAATTATCTTAAGGTATCATTTGAATATTAAAATTGTTAATAAAGTCGAGTTATAACTCAACAAAATGTTGTAACATTTGCAAAAGATCATTATGCATTTTAATTCTCATCAGACTTGTTGTAATTAAGTAGTTTTCGTCAATGTAAACACTTATAGCTGTATAGAAAAATGTAGTCTACCGATTGCTCTGATATAGGATGTAAATTAAGTTTGAACCAATTAACCTGTTTATTTCATAAAAGTTGTCTGGTTACCTAGTTATAGACGAAATTTGTCTTTCAAACAAACTGGATATTTTCTGAAGGGAGGGATTATATTTCAAAACTACGAACAATAAAAACCACTTACTCCAGGTTGTGAAAAAACTTTCATTTCATTACATGTTTTGCGTAACGAATGTTTGCAAATGAGGCGACCTTCAATTCCTTTCGCCCGCCATAAAATAGTCGGGCCGTAAGAAAGTGTGTTTTCATGTTAACGTTATTCCTTAAAATATACATCATAATCCAATTTAACAGGAATAAATGCGTATATCAGTCACAATTTGTAACAAAATTACTTACTGTCTACGAGAAAATTAAAAATAAACGTGCGTTCATTCTAAAACTAGAAGAAAACCAGACATGTCAAAATATATCACAAAAGAAATATATTTCCCATAATTGGAATCATAAATGAAGTAAAGCATGTTGTATATGTAGATGTAATATCCAGGTATTATTGAGATAACATTTTCAAAACCACAGTTTCATGTAAAATACATTTTGATCACAATTTTGTTTTTGTTTATATCTAAAACTGTCCTTCCATTAGCCTGCTCGTCTGCATTAGCCTTCGTGTTAACGTACAGAGTCAAATTTTTATAAAGGATCATAACTCACTATGTTGCATATTGCTTAACGAGGAAAAATCAACAAAACAATAATGCACAGATTATGTATACGCCATTAAACACTGCCATTCTTATTAAAACAATAAATGTAAGAACGAGATAAACAAAACAATAGTGAAGACTAAAGCGATCCATATCTTTTATTAGTTAAAATCGTAAAGTCGGTATACAGAATTAATATTTTTAAATTAAAGTTTAGTTAGTTTTTTCTTGAACACACATAAAATACAAATAGTTCAGTTTTTTTTTCATTTTTAATTATTTGCGAAGTATAAAGAATTTCCTAAAGTTTAATGTACACGAGTAGATTTTGATGGAATTTATGATTAAACTTTTCTTAAAACACCCCAAAAACTAATAGATATTTTTAAGACATGTAATTCGTTTTATGGATATTAACTGTATTTTCAGAGGATATCGTTTCATTTTGTTGACCTTCTTGTGGCATGCAAATATTTCAAACATTCTAAATTTACATTAAGTTACTTTTCGGTGTTAAACTTTTAGATTTGATTTGCTATATTATTTATGTTTCTCGCGTCTCAGACAATTTGACTCGTATTTAACATTCTATCTTTAAACTAAATTCTTGGTTTAAATATCGAGTAAATTGAAGGCTTTGTTATCAAAAATAGTAATGAATTGTCTTGACCAAACTTTGCTTTATTTAGTTTTTACTGTTAACATAAATTATTTATTGTTTTATTTCAAAAATCACAGGTTTGCTGAATAGATGCTCAAAATTGTATTCTCTTGTATTCTCTAGAAAAACCCAAATAAACGCCGAATATTCTCCTTAAAAAAAAATAAACTTACATATTTTTGTGTCGCCCTTTCGAAGAAAAGTCGATACATCGTAAGGATCGCATCGGCTGTTCGTCAGTCCGTCCGTCCGTCACGAAAACTTAACGTTGGCTATACATTTGTACCTTTACCATTTCTTAATAATTTTTTTTCAAACTTTTAATTATATTGCTTTTGACAATACGGTCTCGATGATGCCAAATTCTTTGTTGGAGTTGGAGTTTTAATACGAAGTCTTGTTTTCTTTATTCTGACAAAGTACTTGCGCGCAAGTGTTCAACTGAACAACCATCTAGTTCTTAATAATATTGATATTGCCGAAAAAGTTTTGGATAGTGTTTTAAAAGTTAGGAGTCTATTTTTATGCTGAAGCTTCAAACAGTGTCTTTCTGTGTCATATCTGACATTTTTGTATTTTAACATAACCATTGTGCAGTCTGCTTCTGCAGTTAAATCATTACGTCAGCTTGTAAGAAAGAATGGTTTCGTTTCGAATTCAGTTTTCAGACAAATTTATCAGCCACGTACTTAGAAACGACATGTCGCTATTTTCAGAATTTCTTAAAAAGTTTCGATTGATGATGTAATAATTTTTTTCTCAATTTTTGTAAAATGTAGGGATGTCTTTGTGATTTTTGTTCACTAGTATTATTATATATATATACCACAAATATAATTATTTTGGAATGATATTGCCAAATCTGGTTAATAATCGTTGACTTGAATGGAGAAAATCAATTTTTGTAGAACGATAAATACTGATGCACCGCACAGCGACCTTGACCTTGACGAAATTTTGATCAAACTTGAGGTAAAAAATGTGAATTAATTAATATGTGTATATTTCTAATTTTCTTGGATGTTTTTGGTCTGATAGAATCACGAATTCAAAAACAACAGTAAGCAGATTTATGAACCCATAAAATGCTAGTTTACCCCAAATCACGAAATTTTATGCCCACTTATTGAAGTAAGCCCACAGTAGCCAAGACGCTGTGAACGTTTTGTCTAAGAAAGAGAAACATGCATACTAGGAATAGCCACACTCCGAAAACACACCTTCACCAAACAGCCAGAAAAGCAAATATGAAAAGATAGTGTGGATTTATAGAACGATCGATTTACAATTATACACCGCAAAAAATCAACAGAAAAGAGAACCTAAGGGGTTACAAAAAAAACGCTTTTAAACGGTCTGTAGAAAAAAATATGCAATTGGGGAGTTGGGAATGTGATATTAAACCAGATACTAGAATACGGAGATAAATACAAATGCATTGGTATTACAGACCATTAGCACAATGTATTCTGGCGAAATCAATTTAGCTGGTAAAAGAAAAGACGTTTGCATTCTTTCTGACTGTTTTGCATTATTTAAAAAGTAAAATAGTGCATATCAGGAATGGCCACATCAAGGAGTAACAGCTTTAAATAATGCTCACAATCCGGAGAAATTATCAGTGGTGTAGGTTTCATTTTCTACACTGCAACAGTATATGTAAATATCGAGTGTTGCATGCAAGACTGTCGTAACTCCTTCTTTATTTCAATGTAGTTACATGTACGACAGTCTTGCGTGCAACCCTCGATATACAAGTACTTTTGCTCTAGGTTTCATTGCTCTTTTCATGTTGTCTTAAATAACGAAACCCGCATAGATCGGTGTCTGATTGCGATAGACTTGTTAAATGCGCAACAATCAGTCTGATTACCACAGACCAAAAATACATTTATGCCAAAGAGTAATGTATAATTTGGTTAATAGTTTCTCAGAAATAGATTGTTTGGGAACCTACATATGAAAAGAGTTTAGTTTGATATTATGGCGGCGGGATGTGAGAATGAATAAATATTCATGGATGAATTATTGTCAGTTTGTTTGCTACCCTTCTACCCAACAAAACAACATTACGGAGTGATATTATTCTGAAAATACCGCATTACAAGGTTCTATGTTCACCGCCTTATGCACACCGATGTTTGGGTTGGATACTTGTACAGTATAGTGGTGTAAATATTGAGTTACCCAACCACTTGGCCAGTCGGAGTTGGCAGTAATGTGCATTCCATTATTGCCCACGAATAGGTGCAGTCAAACCGAGCCTGAAATATATTTCTATTTGTCTTGTTCGGATGCTTTCCATCTCTTACAAACCTTCTTTTAATCATATAATAGCCAGAACTTCATAAAGCCTTGAGTTTTTCGTGAAGCTTCGCTTACAAAGAGCTCATTCTATTATTTCAGAACCTAATTCTGTAATAAATTATACAAAATGAAATTTATCTTGGCATTTATCATATTACATTGTATTACAGTATGATTTATAAGATAATCCGAAAAGAGAAATTAAATGTCTAAAAGATGAGAATCTAATGCCATCAAGGGATACGATTTTTAAACCATTTCAAAATGAGCAGTAGAAGAATAAAAGCTTCCTCTTTAAATAATAAAACATGTTTAGTGCACGAAATTTGTGAGCTAATACTTGTAAAATACGCGTATAAAAAAACAGCAACCACACACGATTAAAAGGTAAAGAGGGAAAGAGAGTGTAGGTTGGTCAATAATAGGACAGTTACAATAATAAACCACAAATAAGCATGTCGCTCCAGTGTTGTGGAATTTCTTCCATTCATCTGATCAGTTTTGATCTGTGTTTTCTCAGATCTACATATCATTTTACATATTGAAAAGACCCCGTTTTTCCAGGGAATACCAAAAACTGTAAATGTGCAACATGTCCGGACAAAAAGGTTTGAACTCATATAACTTGGATGTACATAGTATGTTTCTTTTTTTCTTACTGACCTATTTCTGTCCTACTGTATACAGTTGATTGTTGTTTATTTGTATTCAACCATGTTGTACATCAGTAAATGTCTGTTTCTCTTATGTCTGTTATTAATTATAATGTTCTTTAAAAGTCTGATTATCTTGAGAAAAGACTTCGGTAAAAGTGATTCCCTCAATTATGAAACGGAATAGTGATATTTTAATATAAAAATGATTGCGAGTTCAGTAGCAATTATCGATCATATGAGTTCAATACAAAATAATAGTAAACATGCTTCTAAAATTGTTTCAATTTCGTTGGTTTTGAGGCAATCACAAGATCTGGTTGTTTATCGAACATGCCTAAGATTGAAACAGTCATTCAAAAGGTCGTGATATAACAATGTTTACTAAATATTTTTAAGAATTGATTTGTTTGTATTTTGGATTGTAAATAAACTAAACCTAGCCGATCGTAAAATTTTAATTTCTGTAATACACTCTTTTCATTTGAAACACGTCATTTTTACTTTTTTTTTATTAGATTATTGGATCTAAAAATCCCTACGGGTCTTTGTAAACCAATGATATTTTATCGAGGTGAGGGGTTAACCAGATGTCACAAACTCTACCGAAGCTTTTGTACAGAGGATTAACCGAAATAGGTTAAAACTGCTGAACCATCTATTGCCTTAAAGCTATTCACATTATTGCATACTTGCATAGAAGTCTTCAAAATAATATGAGTATCAATCTAAATTAGGAGAGATGAATCTTCGTTAACGGAGAATACACCCGTTCTAGACGATTTTGTGCACTACCTTGGTTACAGTCACGTGGATACAATAAATTAAAGGTGGATATAAGGTCATATCTGTTATCATGCTTATCAGTGCATATTATATTCATGTAATGTTCCGAAGGTATGGTTATGCTTGATGTCTCTTTAATTTTTTTGTTTTGCAGTTAAAACTATAGCAAAAATGACTATGCACTTAGCTTGACTGCAGAAGTTCCAGATGGTAGTTCAAATAATTATACTAATATGAAGTACGAAATGGATATTATTAATGTTATCGGAATCAAAGCACTCATATTTCACACGTTCGAGTTAATTTGCTTTGCGTGGCAGGTACTTCAGTTATCCGCATATCAGTTGTCGCAATCAAATATTTATAATACTTCCCATTATTGTAACAGATAATTACATGTAGTATTTCTAGATTTGCTACACAATAGACAGGTTATTATGTTTATTATCAGACTTGTTGAGAAATGATATATACAACTGTGTTTTTTTTTGTAAAAATTAGTATATATTTGTATTTCCTAAAATGTTAACATATCATACAAAGATAATTTGGGTGACAATCGGAAGAGATTCTTGTAAAGCTTTGACATTTCAGCTTTTTGATTTCGTTACTAAGTTTGCTTCTCTCCCGCATCGTTTAATCTATGACAACCGACAGCTCTCAACGCTGAAAAGCTCGAAGCTACCTAAGGCTTTGTATGCGTTTAAACTATTCGGTTGCATGGTGTGTGAGGTTTTGAAGGTTTCTTGGTGATCTAGACAAAGAGTTATAACACGTTAACGTCCAAACCTGAAATCGTGAACATGTATTTTTTATTTTTTAATACATGTATTTTATAAAAATGTTTGCAAAATCATCAATAATTAAAAACAGAAAAAGATGAAAAATACTGGAATCATGTTTTGTAAGACACATAAAAAAGTGAAACATGCATAAAGGTTTATTGTGTGTTGGCTAATTCAGTTACTAAACTAGTGGAATAATAAATATTATTATACGTCATACCCGTATCTCCATTAGTAAGTTTTACATTTGTCAACAGAGTTGATCTCGTTTTATATTTTCATTCCAAAATTAAATGTAGAAAGTACTACGGAAGTACTGGGCAATCACTAAATAAAAATATAGGGTGCTGGTCAAAAGTAGTTTACAAAAAAGCAAAAGCTCAAATTTAAAACATTAGCGAATATTTTCCCAAGCAGTGTTGTGTCCCAGAATTTAGTATTTAGTCGGGCAAAAAGGTAACTTGTTGCATGTGAGCAAAATATTAATGGCACACTTGCACAGTGAGACACAGATACATACAACGCGAAGAAAAGTTTTATTAATGCTTAATATTAACAATATGATTATTTAAGGCATTTTTCATCGATATCATAAACTTGATTACATCGTCTTCCACGTGTGTGTGTGTGTGTGTGTGTGTGTGTGTGTGTGTGTGTGTGTGTGTGTGTGTGTGTGACAATTTTCATAACAATGCAGATACCACCAAGTTGTCGCAATCAAATATTTATAGTCGCCTGCCGGTGTTTTATCAAATAATTGGTGTTGTCACATTCAGAGAGTATGTACAAGTAGGAACTGTGGCTCTATGGGTCTGTTTATTTTCAGAACAAATGCATTCTCATATCAAAATGGAGCTTCTTGTTTTGTGACAATATGTACGTGGTTTGACACGGCTCCTGAGAACTATTTTGGTGAGCCAATTAAGCAGATTTTTTGACTTAACTAGATACTTGGTTAAATCAACATTAGCAAATTGTTTTTGTTTTCCCACTGTCCATTAGCCTTCATGTTCTCTTTTTCGTTAATAATTTATCGGGTTATTATTAAAAATTGATCATTTTATAAATCCATGCCCTCTTTTTCTATCTCTGGTTTTTGGTCTCTGAGAACAGGCTGTGATTTCGCAGTGTAGCTATTCCTGATACGCATGTTTTGTGATTTGGTGAACTTACGGTTTACTTCAACAAAAGCTGATTGAATTTAATTTTTATTTCGTGAAATATTAGGTAGAAGGATCATAATTTTGTACATGAACATTAATACATAAAAAACGCAGAAGTTTAATTTAAACAGGGGAATGATTGAAGTTGTTTTAGGAGACATAAACAACAGTAAATAACAACACTTGCCTAAAACTTGACCTCCTTCAATTGCAAGCAAACATATCGATAAATGGATTAAACATCATATCGCCACCATGACTAAAGTTTTCAAAAGAAACCCTTGAAATAAATATTATCATACGCACCAATCAAATAATTTTATTTACTGAAAAGGGTTGCTGATTTCATAATGTTTTTCCTTAAGAAATTTAAGACGTGATATTACAAATATTAATTGAAATTTAACTTTAAACTGTTCATAGCCGATATGCAAACTTAAATAAAATGACTGAAATAGATAAAGATGCTTCAGAAAAAAAACAAAACTTTAACAGACAATGTATTGTCATCGGACAAATGTTCTTAGCCGAAAATCTTGCGAATCTATCGAGTTCATTATCAATAAACTGAACGGATCGAATGGTATCGAGTTCATTTTCAAAAAAAGTGTTCTATATTGTTAGTTGTAGTCTTTCTTACAGATGGTGTAAATCAACTTTATCCGCTAGAGCGATTAACGTTAGAAGAACTGCCTACACAAATTTCCCAGCGTGCGTTCAGCAATTACACCAAAATTGTCATTTGCGTTTCAATACAAAATAAAATAATTACAGTTTTTAACCAGAATTTTTTTCTTAAAATTTACAACATCAGTAGTCGTTTAATGAATTAAGCACTTTTAATTGCCGATCTACAAACGTCATTTTTTTGTAATCCGAGAAATTTGAATAAAAAGGTGAAATATGCATATCAGGAATCGCCACATTCAGAAAAAACAGCCTCCCCACATAGTCAAGAAGAAGAGAGAGGGAGAGAGCATGGTTAATAAAATGATCAGTTTCAAAAAAGACACCACTTACAATAAAAAAAAGAGAACCCGAGGGGTTACCGCCTTGGAACGGTCAGTGGCAAATCAAATTGCCACTGGGGATTTAAACCAGGTTCTAGGGTGCACCAACCTCACACTTGCCCCCAACAGGTTCTCGTATCACAAAACAAGTACAAGTAGTCTTGGTGAAAAACTCCAACCCACTTATCGGCTTAACAATGTTGCATGCAAAAGCACACAAACATATAAAACATAAGAAGCTAAGAGCATTGCAAAGCCGAAGGGGCGGATACTCAATGATCTTACCGAGACCAGAGCTCCTGGAGTAAAATCAGCAAGAACACGATGACAGGGATAAAAGAAACAAATCGAGCTTCTTGGTTCTTTTAAGAAAAGATTTCCTCATAAACCTTCATAAGCTCTTAAACCCCTGCCACCGTCGTGCAACCAAAGAGGTAAGCATAATGATCAACTGTAGAAGGGTTAATCACCAGGCCTGCAGAGCGCTGTAAAATATCATGTTGGTAACCTTTCTTTTTAAATTTACAGATGGTTTTTACGAATAACCGGGAGAAATTAACACTGCCTTTTATCTTCTTAAGTTTAT
Organism: Corbicula japonica; assembly: GCA_038501625.1. Lineage (NCBI taxonomy): Eukaryota > Metazoa > Mollusca > Bivalvia > Venerida > Cyrenidae > Corbicula > Corbicula japonica. The sequence goes on along the minus strand of JAZAYU010000035.1, from coordinate 285,799 downwards.
AAATTAAATCTCCATAAAAAACTGGCTGTGAAATACCTTGTTGCAAAAGTGATTTTAAACTGCACCAGTATTTATGAATTAGATCTGGGTATCGGCGATAAAACTTGCGAAATGTTTTCCTTAATTTGTGATACCGATAACCCTGTTTTAAAAGTTTTTCTGTAATGCAAAGATTACGTTCATTGAAACCATTAACATCCTTGCAAGCTCTTGAAAAGCGAACAAGCTGTAAGATATAAACCCCATAAGATGTTGCACGGGGAACATCGCCGTCTAAAAACGGAAAATTTACTATATTAAAATTAAAATCATCTATTTTATCATAAATTTTAGTAGTGACATAACCATTTTCAATGGACAGATTTAGATCGAGAAAGTTCGCTTGCTTTTCTGAAGTGTTCGCTTTATTAAGTTGTAGTTCTTTAGGATAAATCTTATTAACCAGTAATGGAAAATGGTTATTGTCTATATTTAATAAATCATCAAGGTACCTCTATGTGTTGTTAAAAGCTGTAATTATATCATCTTGATGTTCAGTAGAAAGAGATAACATAAAGTCTCTTTCATAACAGTATAAAAACAGATCAGCAACAAGGGGTGCACAATTAGTACCCATTGGGATGCCTTTTACTTGTTTATAAATAGAGGTACCGAATCTAACATAAATATTATCCAGTAAGAAAGTTAGCGACTCTATTAGGTCTTGACAAGTCCATAAGGTATAATTATCATAAGAACCATCTGTAAAAATGCCCTATGTTCATTAAAGGAGACCAGTCGCCATTCCACCAATCAGATGCTTGAGATTTGAGACTGGTTTCCAAACTCAGCTTTATAACCTTCAACCCAGTACAAAATTACGAGCAATAAGCTCAGACAACACTTGTCCATGAAAAAGGTGACTGTCACAAAATGACAGCCATTATTCTATCTTGCTAAACGTTTTCAAATCGAGTGATATGTCTGGATAAACAAATTAAGTACACAAGGCACGTCGTGAGAATATGTGTTTTCAGGAAATCGAAATCGACCTTATTCTTCAAAACGACCTCACAAAATAGCAAAATGACTTTACGTTAGTGGTTTCTGATTATTTGAAATTATTCTTTTAAAGATCTGAAATTTCTCTGAAACCACAAAAGAATTTGAAATTTGCCATATCATTGTACGGAGGCGGTCATTTTAAAAGGTGATTTAATGCTTAAGAAATATTGTGTGAATATTATCAGTCAATAGATTAATCAATTTTTGTAAGCCTACAGAAAAATGGCTGTTATTATAAGCTTGTATTAAATTAAAATAATTATATTTTTTATAGCTTTCGTACCGGAATTTGAGCAAAGAATTCAGACTGAAGCAAAACACAAAGATAAACGCGTAAAGTTAATATCAACTATTAACTTTTTTTCTCAGGAGAACTTAAAATATTGAGGAAGTTCTTCGAAATGTGAGGTTTATTTGACATTTTTAACAACGGATAATTATCAAGAAACTATCAAGGGATAAACAGCTAATTATTCAAATGTGACTGCAGGCATTTCACCAATGTTATTTTAAGTACTAGTTGATTCAGTGGATTGGGAAGTGATGTCGATTATGTCAGCATCTTCCGCCTAGAGTCCTAAAGTATTGGATTGGTTATGTTCTTCGTTCGAATTTCTTTAACCATTTTAAAGCTGGAATAGAAGTCAAACATGTTAATCAATTTGTTAAGCTCATTAGAACTTAAATGTTGAAAACACGATACTCTCAATGTCAGCAAGCATAGATGAACAACGGTGGTCCACAAATTTCGGTATGCCGACAGATTGTTCCATTTTTAACAAAGAAATAAAACAACAACGAAACTGTCAATTCGATGTCACTCCGAAGAAAGACTCGCTGGAACATATTTAATGTTAATCCCTTTATCAATTTGAGTCTTAATAATATCCGTAAGTAAAAATCTATATACGCTGCTAAACGATGTAACGTAGAGTGGTATAAAGTCACTCCATACATTCAATCAGTGATTTATATATGAATTTTCCACGATTACAATGAATTTAATTTAAGCCTTGTTAAACAGATATTTAAATAGAGATATAGAAAATACAGATATATAAATATTTAAAACTCATTCTAAAAATAATTTAGATGTGTACTGAATAAAAGTGAGCATTACAAAGAGTTTTTGCTTTCACCGGTTCACACCTCACAAAATCCAGGAAGAATAAAAATAAAAACAACAGATGAACATAGTTTATAAACTGAACACAAATGTTTTCATTTTTTAATGTAAAATAAAGCTGAGCATTTTCGTGAATGACACGCGTTTGATAAAAATGGGGTCATGGAGTGTATGCACAAAACAATTTTAAATATGTCCTTTTGTCTGTGACTGGCTAACATATATAACACAACGAAGGCGTTATCGTAAACGCGTAATTGCTTGCTTGAACAAACAGCCTTTGTTTAATTGGACACTGCTCAGTAGAAAATTGTCAGTTAATCTGTAATAAAGTATAGACAGCGTTGAAATATTCTGAGTTACCACCACTTTTTTATAAATCAAATGCCTTTAAAAGCAACTAGAACATGGAAAATGTACAACGAGAATAAAAAAAATACGCGTTGTGTCATATCCCTTTCTTTAAAATGTTCTCGTTTGCCAAAAGAGACTTGTTTAATAATTGGACATAGACAAGAACAGATATTTTACGTTGCCATATAAGTACTTTTACAGGATAGGTTTCAGAATGATACAAAAAAAGTTTCAGAAACAATTTGGATAATTGAAATCTATTTTGACATGCAGGCATTTATCAAGTGAAAATCCTGTTACAGTTTATTACAGTTTGTGATTTATAAGGTAATCAGCTAGAATAACAGCGCAATAGCTCAAACAAAAAGAGCGAAAACAGTAAGCGGATGCTTTACGCAACCTTGACCTTTCAATATTGTCAACCAGTAGAAATCTTTTTTGGCGTACACTTTTTATGTTTATATATCCATTTTCTTACATATTCATTATGTATTTAATAATTTAAACATCATTTAAAGGTACAATTACATAACATGTGATGGGATAGACGCTTAATGCTCTGTTTGTATAACCAATCTCCTGCAACAACAAGTCTCCATTTCAGCCATTTGTTTGCGTGAGATTTGAGACTGGGTTCTTTACTTTTTATATATAAACTTGGTCCCTCATCTTCTATTGAAGACTTGAGATTTTTTTGTACGAGTACTTTTCTAAGAAGCATTAACTTTTCTGTAGAATCACATTTCCAACTTCTTATTCTTCGTGTTGTTGTCTATGCTTGCCTGACTTTGTTGCTGAAAAAATTATTCGTCTATAATATGGCATTTTTTTAAGAACCCTCTAAATTTATTACCAAAACAAAACTGTAGACACAGCGAAACCCCGCTATTAAAACCACCTTTTATCTGGAAAAATGTGGTCTCTACAATGGGATGGCCTTTAGTTTGGGGAGAAAAATGATGTAAAAGTTGAAATTGGTCATTGGAATAGACGTTTTTGTTATTAAGTGGTCTTAAATTTGGGGTGTTCCTAATGTAGGGTTTCTCATATCTGGTCATAACTCTGTAAAATCGATGCTAGATAGAAACACGGAATGCAAGTAGAAGCAAATATATCATAATTAAATTGATTATGTTAGCGATATTCAATATAAAAGGGTATTCTGATAATGTCAGTTTGCATATAATATAAGATTACATATGATGTCTCATTTCATGCGCTTTATAGCAGACTTGGCAGACTTGCGACCTGTCATAGTTGGCTTCTTGTTACTTAGACTATACTTCGCCTTTAGTGTAGTTATCAGTTTCAATTACCTCCCTTGATGGTAATATGCTAATCTGAAACCATGCAGAATGTTAATCACTTTGGGTGGCAGCATAAAAGCATACTTGAAATTTTACTTTTGGGGAATACGGATGGCATGTACTGAGCCTGTCTCTTGCATGGATGGCTAGGCGCTCTATGGCTTTAGGTTTATCTATAAATTTAATTGAAGACAAATTAGAAGTTGACAATGCATTTTTAGCCAATGTTTCGATTGATTTGAACGCTAGCACATGTAAATATGCTCTGTATTTAAAAGTTTCTTTTTCTATCTTCTTTATCAAACGTAATCGATTAAACAATGTATCAGGATCTCGTGTGTCTGGAGTGGCTTTCACTCAGAGCTGGGTCATTTACATCGACTTACATTTTTATAAGACATCAGTCGACACTGGACGTATACATGTAATTATGCTATTTGTGGAAAACAAAACGTCTAATTATGTCTTGTCTGGTGTTACTGACTTTGAATCAGGAAGTTGGGTTACATGTATTTCCTTAAATATCAGGAATGTCATGTTCTTGTCGCATATGGTATAAAAAGACACATTAAAGCGTGCGTTTCCAGCTACTAATATCTACACGTTTGTCATTACCTTATTTGCCTTTACGCAACAGACACGCCTGTGCCCAAGGTTATAAAACTGAGCATGGAAACCAGTCTCAAATCTCAAGCATCTGATTGGCCGAAATGGTGACTGGTCGTCATTTCAGCCAATCAGATGCTTGAGATTTGAGACTGGTTTCAAATCTCAGTTTTATATCCTTGGGACAAGTATCTCGAAATCTACTTGTTGATAATGTGTAGGTGCCACTGCACATATGGTGCTGGATTCATTTATATATTAAGATTATGTGTAAGAAGGACTACATCATGTAGTAAATTCATTCAGGGAATAAGACCAAATTAAAAGATATGTACATGTATGTAGATTCTTTATATGACATCAAATAAGCTACCTGTATTCATGGCGAGATTTTACAAACAATCTTTGTATGATTCGACAGCTTTGAAAAAAATGAAATGAAACAGTTTAATCAGAAATAGGGCTCATTCTTTTCATACATGCATTAAGTAAGACTTGATGAAAAAATGATTAAACCAGGAAGAACACAACGGTTAAATATAATAGTCACTTCAGCGTTTCTATTATGTAATGCTAATTATCGCCTACACACTACAGCTTGTATTGACAAGCAATTACCTAGAGGCTATAGGCATGCTGAAATTTCTGCAACACTTTAAGTTTCTGAAGGAAGTATTACATTGTGAAACTGTGAGCACACTTCTTTATTAGTGTCTAATCCAAATCTGCAGTTCAATTGATTACGCATTTTATCTCATATAACATTTTAAAACTTCGACAAAGACAATCATTAAATATATCGCTAATCAGTCCGAAATGAGCATGCTTGTTTTCGATTTGCTATTAAATTTTGTCACGAAAACAACAGGTTACCAATAAATATTTCCTTTGTATGCTCGGTTTGACTATAAACTACACGTATTAATTTTACATGCATATTTGAATACATGTGTATGCTGTGAACGACTTTAACGACAATATGTATCTGTCAGTAAACAACTTCAACTATTTGTTTGACATGCAAAGGCAAAGCCTTTTGAGTAAATCATGGGATGACGGAAGTGAGTTCAATATCTCAGATAAATAGAGGATATTTGTTTGTTTTGAGTGGATATGGAATATATCACATCGAGAAGTGATACAATTAAATATTTTCACGAAAAACAAACAAATTTTCTATTTATTTTATGCTAACTTCAATAAAAATAACAGTACTATTTTTTGACTTACCAATATGTCGCGTATGAATACGTCGCGTATGAATACATTGACAGTTGTGTCAGGCAATACACAATCCGCCATATTGGATGAGAAAACAAGTGTGTTAAATTTTAACGATTTATTCAACTTGTGATCAATGACAAATAAAAACGATTCACAGATAATTTGACTACGAGAGAGTCCCATTTGTACTACGAGAGAGTCTAGTATTATAATCCGGTTGAAACAGGAGCCGCTCCAGCCAAGGCTAATGAAAACTGACGTCATTTTCGAGAAACGATATTCCTTCCGGCATGACAAGTGTGTAATCAATTTCGGACATATTTTTTGGATTGGATTAGACTTAAATGTGTTTTTTCTGTGCTGATGGATTTATATGCTTGAAGATAAGAAATCCCGATTCTATGCCCGCGTCTAGGCCATTTCGGTTTCGAAATAAAAACTGAAAATGGCTTTGTTGCTGGTGATAAATTTCAACTGACTGAAGTCTTGAAGGAAGGAAAAAATTAAATAAAGACTATTATTTTGGACAAGGAAATACAGAGACTAGCTTTTTTCAAGTATTCTAGTCAGCTGGAAAAAGTAGAAACTGGATGTTGCACATTGGACATGTTGGAAGCCTACGACCCGTAAACCCGCTGTTTATAATAATAATGACAGGTTTGTCGACTGTTCCCAATGGTTTTTGCAAAATTATTTTTGTTTCAAATTCTTAAAGACACCCCTCATATTTCTTTGATATTTCAGTATTCTCTACACATTATAAAAGTGAAAACAATTTAAACAAAATGGCCGAATTCGTACAGAATATTGTCTGAAAAAGTAGTTCGGCACAGTGACTGATATAGAATCTATATCAGTCACACTGTGAGTGATATGGAATACATTTCACTGATAGAACTCAGTATTTCATTGGTTAGCATAAAATAAAGATTTGTTCATCTTGAAACAAGATTGTTTTTTTAGTTGCTACGCAATGATGATTGGTAGATGATGAATAGAAAAAGTACCGAGTCAGCGTTCCTGAGTAATGCATCCGAGAGAAATGTAGGCGTTTTCGGATATGCTTTTGTTTTTTTTCCCGGTTATTCCGAAATTGAACCAGATATTGATGAATATGATGCTTATTGGGTTATGATTTGAGAGTTTAAACGGTTTAAGATAAAAACATTGCCAGTTGATTGATTGAGATTAAAATTGATAAATAAGGTTGTGTATTTTCCTTAAGCAGACTTACGGTTTACAGACATTTAGTAGAATAGAAATATTTAAATAAGTGATTTTTAAGACATTTCAACGTTAAATGTACTAAAGAAGGTTTTAAGCAATTTTATTGGTCAATAGACTCATACTTGAATGCTTATTTTTTCGTTTGAACGTAGTGACTAATGAGAAAACAACGTACTACAAGTACAACTACTACTTGAAGAAGCCGCTGTTATTCAAACAAAATGCTTAGAGGAGACAATAAATTATGAATATTATTAAGATTTTTGTTTTTGTACTCACTAAAATATTCACTTAAAATCAAAAATGATTTATGCTATCAAAATATAACACTTCTATTTAACGCTTTCGCGTTAATTTGTTTCGCACAGTAGGCACTTGAGTTATCCGCCTCCTTATTGTCGCAATCAAATATTTATAACCGCCACCGTTGTTGTATCAAATAATTAGAATCGGGGGATATTGCAAATAAAAAACAGGTAACAGTAAATGTGATGGTTGTCTGATTTGCTTAAAATAATGTTTTAAAATTAAAATATATCTGTATCAAAGGTGCACAAAGAGAAATGACCTGCAAACGTTGGTACTGTTTATGTAATACATCTGCCATTGTTAAGGGCAAGAAACAATATTGTTTATGCCTAATAAAATATTGAACTTGAACTTGAACTTGTTATATGTTATTTAGGTTTTTTTATGTTTTGATGTAAATAGAATTCAGAGATTTTTTAGATCTTGCTTTTTGTGTTTTAATGTTTCGTAAATAAAGATAAACAAATTACATGAATTTGGGCAAATTTTTACTGCTCTGAATTTTGCCCTAAGACAGATTTTGACAATTTTTTTCACAATTTTATTTCCAATGACTGTGCATTGAAAACTGTCGACGGCCCCTAATTAAAAATGTTACTAAGCTTGGATATACATTTTTATTACAGCACTTTGTATGACTGGTGCATCTGGCGCTCTGGTACAGGACTGTTAAGGTTGATTGTAAATTGTGCAATTATATTAATTTCAAACATCGACATACCTTTTTATGTGACACTGTCGCGAATATGAAATATTGAAATACGATTCGTATTTAATAATTCTGTTTATTTTTGTACTTGGTGAATCGAATGAGGTGATGATGCAAATAGAACATTGTTTAATATAAATTTATTATTAGGAAAGATTTTAGAACTTTGTACATTATCTTTTTTCTGATACGTAATTTGATAAAACAGAAATTAATAGCCCGAGTCAAAAGTATGTAGCCTGTAAAGAAGTCAGAAGTATGTATTAAAAGATACTAAATTAACTTTATTTTTTGTGTATAATATGTACTTGCAATGAGCTAAGCGACGCGCATTGCTTGTTGCCGAGGCTTTACAAACACATTCTCGCCGGTTGTTGTGATCTTTGCTGACACATTCTCCCACAATTGTTGTCAATTTATGCAGTTTTTTGTTCTTGACTCAAAAGAACTTTAAATAGATGCATATATTAGTATATATTTAGACTTAGTGTTAATATATATAAGATTTTACTGTTGATACAATTTCAAATCGATTTTCTTTCTTCACTATATCCAATTATCTTAGGCCTAAATATTCCTTGTATTGAAAAATAGCCAAACCGTATTAAGCAGCCAACTAGGGAGTGACAAATAGTGGATGCTAAACACAGCTGGCTGTATAAGACAGGTAACAATAAGAAAAAATGTCAGTTTAGTACATAATCAAACTGGCTATGTTAGACAGGCGGTTTCTGAATGCAGGTGGCTGCTTTGGCAGGTTCAACTGTTAAACCATACAAGCAATTATCAGTTACATAGTGCTTATATTTAAAGCGATGAGTTTGTTTTAAATACAAACATTTTCATAGTGTTACATAAAACATCCGTTCTTCAGAAAGAAAGACTTATTCTGCTTATTTTGTTTTAGCATACAAATCTATTTAAATAGATTGTATCAAATATTTACAACAAACAACAAACGACTTGTAATACAAAAACATATGAATTTAATCGTTTCATGAGAAAAAAATGTAAAAAGGGGGTATGTTGTATCTCTGTTATATATCGTTTACACACAAAACCTATGGGATTCTCTTTCTCAAATCAAACAGTATTTTAACGACGAGAAGCTCTAGTTGCTGCCATTTAATGTAATACGGACACATGAATTACGTATGTCGCAAGCATTTGTTACCATACATTGAACAAGGAGGCTGTCTAATTCTGTGTAACTTAAATGATTTATCTCTAGATACAGTCTTACGTCACATAAACATTGCGTTTAACATTTTTTTCTCTCTAGGTCTAGCATTTATTGGAACATTTCGACTTTATTTGTCAATTGATTTCATATAAACATCTGGGTAAATGTCTCTCTTTAATCTTCAGACGTCGACCTCGGAATGATTGGACGATCGGAAAAATAAATTTTGAAAAAAGTGTTGGTAAATAAAGGAGGCCATTTAAAACTAGGGTAGGCTTATCATATATGAAAGACACCAATAGACTTATAATATTTTTTTACTGACTAGACAGCAAAATTGCTCAAGCAATTCATCAAAGCCTTTATTCTAATAAACTCTTTCGAACTCGTGGTATAATTCAGTTTAGATATTTAGCACTACAAACTCGTACATAATGGTATGAAGCCAAAACCCACAAGAGCTGTCCTGGTAGAAATCATGATCGACTAGTCTAATAACCTCTTTGGAATCACAAAAAAGATTGAAAATAGTTTTATTTTGATATAATTTAATTTAACAAAAGTTCATTCAGAAATTAAAAAGAACAATTGTAAATATAGCTGATCATCATATGTAGTGGAAATATAAATTATAACCAAACCAGTACTTTTCGCGGACATTGACTTTTAGACCCTTTGACGGAAATCATGATGGAATGAAAGTACACGTTGTTATAGATAGCTATGTATATCTCACATTGGTGTCGAAGGTCAACACTGTATGTGCTCAAGAAGCTGCATAAAAGGGTGATTTTACGATATTCATTAAAGACATGTAACCTTACGGTAAATGTTGGATTCTTACATGCATATAAATGTTTCCAAATTGGCGTGAAATGTTGTTTTTATCCGGATGTGCACGTTTAGAGACAAGTATTCAGGAAGTGGACAAAGACGGATTGTTCAAGAAAGAGAAATCCCACGATATATTAACGGTTTTCCAATTTTTAACAATTGTAAAGGAAATTGTAGTCTTTTTCAAACATCCAAATAAACACTTCGTAGGTCTTTGATATATCGGTAATGTTTACAGTTAAAAAAACGATAACAAATGACGACGACAACACTTGGATGAAATAGGATAGTTATCCTGTTGAGTTTAATGGACTACAAACAGTTGCTATGAGTCCCTTCTTCATTTTACAGTCGACAGCTGCACTGACTTTTTCGGTTTGCTAAACAATCGACAGGAGCTAAACATTTCTGAATGCATGTAGGGAAATTGAGAAATAAAACTTCGGAACTCGATCACATTTTTACAAAATGTACTTTTATCCTGCTAACTTTTCCCTCGTGATCAAAATATCTGTGTTGTCCGGTTAATTCGTGTTTTTATTTTTCGGACATCGTTTACAAGTTGTTCTGCCATGCAATCTCTAATGAACTACAATTCCTGTCGCTGTTTCCGGAACCACTTCTTCCACATATCTATCAAGAAATAATGCAGCAAGATTTGTTTGTCAATTATTTCCAGACATTCTTGAAAATAACTTGAATTAAGACATATGTAGCTGCTTATGTTGATATTGCTTTTCGTAGCTTAGTGAATGGAAATTAGCAGGTACAATTTTACGAGTTCCAGTTGTAAAACTTAAAAGTTTTTCTTGAACAATTCTTCTTTAAGATTTTCGTACGCATGTCCATTCCTCACCAAACCTGAAGTAAACGTTTCTGTTAAAAAATATTATTGTCTAATAAATGCGAACAAGTGATTGTTTTGTCATATGAGATAGCGGTTCAGGCCGCCGAGTTGGGTTAAGATCTTAAGCGAGAAGTCCGAAGTTCGAGTCCCAGTCGAAGCTATTTTCAGTTTTGCATAAATGTTTGTTTCAAGTTATTTTCCACTGTTTGTTAATTGGTTCACTCTGTACAGTTACATCTTTCTCACCTTTTTAGTCGATTAGGCAAACTGTCTTCAAGTTGTTAATTCTGATATACGTTGAAAGTACTCAAATGTCTTAAATGGGTTGACAATTTCTTACTATTACCTGCGCCCGGATCGGGTTCTGTTTTGTTTAGGTTTTGTACCATACGCAGCTTTAGATACTATCTCTTTTAAACATTTATGGCGGAAAACAGATTCATTACATGCACTAAGTGCAAATATATGGCTTTTGAGACGAACCATTTCATGGAAATCAAAATTTTAAAAAGAACAAAAAAGAACTGGACGGAGCCCCTTTACGTTCTCACTACATCTATGATAAAATGGAAACAAAATCAAAACATGGGAGATAAATTTTAAGATCAATGTGTAAGTGTTTCTCGCAGAACACAAAACCATCCCGCAATAAAATAAGTATTTTATCTGCAAGCATTTTCGAAGTTCACTGCTTCTTTTCTAGTTTGCAACGTTGCTATATATGTTTTTCTTACTTTATACTTGTTGTTTACTACCACATCATCTTAAATATGTACAGGGGATATATAAATGGAAAAGGAACGATCACGACAAAATCAAAATATTGCAGGCTCTTTTTGATTGAGGTTTTCATTTGCAGTAATGGAAATGCATATTACTGTTTACGTCGCCTAGCCCCGGGTTGAGCGCAACTCAGCTCAATATTTTCACAAATATAAATATCGCATTTAACAGCCTTCAAAGAAGGAAACTTATAACAACACTGATCGAATGTACGGGGTGACTTTTTACTATGTCACACAGCACAAACAATTGTGATAATTTAGTAGTTTTGACTCGGATTGTTTCTGAGTCTCCCGTGATAAAGCCTAAACCAGCAGGATGAAAAACTTCAATGTTAAACCGATTATCTTCTGTTAACTTGTTTTAGCTTCGGTCAAAGTAACCACTATTTGTCTGAATTGATTTACTTTTCGAAAACGTCTTGTAATCTAAAGTTCAGTTTGTCATTTCCATGTGACCCAACTATTTATTTTATTCTCGATACAGGGTAAGTGTTATATGAGATGGCAGAAACGATATTTTATCGTCATAAAATACAAAAAAAATTTACCGTAAATTCATAGAAAATATCAAGTGCCACGAACAACCATCATACGTCTAGCAGGCTAATCATCAGTCTAAGGGAAATTAAAATTCCTAAAATTACATTATTATTTACAGATAAAGACAGCGACATGACATTGCGTGTGGCTGCACAAAATATAACATCTATACGACAATGGTATCAAGTACATGACTGTATGAACGTGACTAATGTTATAGCATATAAAAAGGTTAAATGTGCATAAAACCACAATCGTGTATCATTTATATTGGCTCCAAATAGAACCTGTCAGTTCGGCGTTTTTAAAGTGTCTTTGCCTAAAGTGTATTTTATCGTCAATCAACAGTTATTTAAATAAATAAGTAATGAAATAGATGTCGAATATCGTTCTTACAACATCAGATGTTAATGTTATATAATAACTGATTCGATAATTGTATTAAATCTTTACCCAGGAAACAATATATGTTTGCGTTATTTTGCAACGATACATATCCATCACTTCATTAAAATGGAGATTATGCCAGAAAGACGACAACGCGGACAAATATGCAAATTACTACTATTTATAGCTTCTCAGTCGTATCTTCACAGTCAGCAGAAAATAAGTCATTCTTACATCCGGCAAAGTGCCAACAGTTCAAAATGGTATTCATTAATATGTATTTGGTACCAAAAGTCGAAATTTGACATCAGTAGTAAATGTGCATGGCTGGTTTTAAGTTTTCATATCGATCGTGCTGTTCAGACGAAATTATAAAATTTAAAAAGTTTGTTTTCGCGATTAAGGATTGATTTGACGTCTTTAACGGTGTGTTATCACCAAGACGCTGTCTAGGGATCAACAGCTATTATGCAAATGTACAAAATGTACCAGACAGGCACTTAACTTCGGTTAATCTCTGTGTTTAATTGGACTGGTCGGATTATAAAAACTGTTAACTCCATTCCAGTATCCGTGTATATTTTAAGCTGGAGTTTCCTATTCTAATATTGATGTCTATCTTTTGCCGACCTATTTTTAATGTACATGTTTAAGAATGAATCATTCAAGTTTTAGTGCAAAATATTTCCTTTTGCAAAAAAGAGAAGATATTTCAGTTTAAAAAAGATATAAGGTGACATTCAGATTTCTAATATGCCTTGCGAAAGAAGTTTTTTCAACGAGAACGGAAAATGAAATAACTGAATGGTGCAGAGACAATTCGAATAATTGAATATATTTCGACATGCAGAGATTTATCAAGGAAAACATCTTGTTACAGTTGTGATTTATAAGGTAATGATCAAGAATGCTCTGCAATACATCAATCGAATTGTGGGAAAGCCATTTTAGCTCAGTTTTGTTTATTTCAATTCATTCAGTTGACTTCTGTGTTCATTGGCAATCAGTAGAATTCCTTACTATTTAACTCTTTTATTTCAGTATTAAAGTTCTATTCATACTCAGGATTCAATAATGTGAGAAATATACATTAACGAAAGATGCGACTATTCACTTGATGAGTACATGTATACATTAGTTAAATTAATCTCGAATTGAAATTTAGCTTCTTAATTCTAGTTTTTTTGAGTGGTTATAAAACTCTGTTAAGTGAAACGTTTGCCTGCAAATACCAGCCGAGATTTCATAAATATTCTAATGTTTTATAGAGATTTTAATTTAAAAGAAGAAAATTAAAGGAAATTTCAAATTGCCACCCACTGGCCTTTGGCTGTTCCCCATTTTATTTTCTTTAGTGAGTTGATATGAGAACCTCTTGGGGCTAGTGTGAGGTTGGTGCACCATCGAACCTGGTTTAAACCCCAGTGGCAATTTGATTTACCATCGACCGTTCCAAGGCGGTAACCCCTGGGGTTCTAATTTTTGTTAATTGTTTGTGTTGTCTTTTTTGAAACTGAACATTTCATTAACCATGCTTTCTCTTGTTCTTGACTGTGTGGGGAGGCTGTTTTTTTGTGGCAATTTCTGATAAGCATATGTCACCTTTTTGTTGTTGTTAATTTAAAATAATCATTCCGTAAACGTATGTAGCGTTATGCTACCGCAAGAAGAACACTAACAAAAGTTAAGTGTGAATGTCGGCATTGGAGCCCTCGTCGTAGGTCGCTCGGACGAGCTGCTAAGACTGCCGCACTGGAGAGCCTAGCTCGTCCAGTATATATGTAGAACCTAATCTGTTTACATAGCTACCGTTATAAACAAAGTTAACGATAATGTCTCTAGGGTTATATAACTATTGTTATAATAAACAATCTGCAACCATAGCGATAAAAGGCCGATACAGTGATTGTACCCGCTGACCCTATCCGCAGGCAGTGTCCAGTTCAAGCTTGACACACTGACCCTCTGACAGGTTCATCGAGTACGATTTGATATCGCTGTAGTTGCTAATTATATTACAACGTATGTTTTTTCCATTTTTACTTTTAAGTTATGTAGGGAATTGTGTTTTCTGAATAGGACCATTCCGGATATGACTATTTCACTGTCCCATATTACCGAGTTTAATACTAGTACATGTATCATGTATGTTTTATTTAAATGTCGTCTAAGTAAATTAATTGAAATACCCCCTGGCAGACCGAAAAAGTAACCCGAACCACGTCTCTTAAAAATAATAGGTTGGTTTTAGCTGGTTTAGGAAGATAACTTGACTGCCGTGCAAAAGCTATCCTATTAGACCTTGAGCTGCTTGGGGAATTTTGAAGGGTATATTTTTCTGAAAGCCTATACCATTCTACGCATTTTGCAATTTGTTTGCACTCTGGCGAGTGGGGCGTTTTTCCGTAACGCCTGTTTGAATATGTTACCTTTGAAAAAAAGTTTGTGTAAGAATGAAATATTTGACAATTATAAAAATTCTTAAATAAACCTATTTTTTCTACACCAGGAAGCTCTTATCTACATTACTAATGCAATAAAACATCTGAAACCTAAGGTATTGGTCTAAAATAGTGATTAAGTTATGTTACTTAACATAAAAACCTAGTAAAATAAGATGAATGAAACATGTCTTACATGCAGTAGCAAGTAATTTGTGCTTATAAGTAAAATATAGTAAGATACATATAAGAATTCTGGACAAATGTAATACAGTGATATACATTTGGACATAAGCCCGTAACGCTATATTGAAATATGTTACCGAAAGAAAAGAAAATGGGAAAACAAGCCATAAATATATTAGACCTTGAGCTGCCAATAGACCCCCCTCCCACTGAAGAATTTTGAAGGGTATGTTTTTCTGAAAGCCTATCCCATTCTTTGCATTTTGCAATTTGTTTGCTTTCTGGCGAGTGGGATTTTTTACCGTAACACCTGTTTGAATATGTGACCTTTGAGAAAATTTTATGCTATGAAGAAATAATTGGCAATTATAAAAGTTCTGAAATAAACCTATTTTTTCTACACCAGGAAGATGTTTTTTAAATTTTTAATGCAATAAAACATCTCCAACCTAAGGTATAGGTCTATAAATAGTCATTAAGATATGTTATATAACATCAAAACTTAGTTTAAACAGTTGTATGAAACATTTCTTACTTGCATTAGCAAGTAATTTCTGTTTTAATTGCTTAATTCATTAATATAAATAAGAATGCAGAATTTAAATGTAATAAAGTCACATTATTATTATTATTATTAATTACCAAACTTATATAGCGCCCTTTTCATATACACGTTCAAAGGCGCTTTACAATGATATAAAGTAATAACTGATTACAAGCAATACAATTAAAATACTAAAACAGCATTCAAATAAGAAGATCAGAAGACTTGATCTTGATCCATGATCTTCCAGGAGATCCCCCAAGCGTTTAAGACTGACTATGATGCAACTAGAAGTTGCCTGTATGTGACTAGAAGTCACCAAAAACGCAAAAAGTAGTCGCCCGTTTGTAACTAGAAGTCACCTGAACGCGACAAGAAATCGCCTGTATGTGACTAGTAGTCACCTGAATGCAACAAGAAGTCGCTCCTATGTGACTAGAAGTCAATTGAATGCAACAAGAAGTTGACCGAAGCCCGAATGTGACGAGAAGTCACTTGTATTTGACTTGACATTGCCTTCATGCGACTAAAAGTCACATTACTTGATGTATCTCCACCTGAATCCCTGATGTGACTCAAGGCCACCAGGTCTAATCCGGAAGTCCCTGTCCACTTTACAGCATTCAAATAATAAATCTACGACATACTAAGAACAAGGATATGAGACAATCATTTAAAATGTGGTATTAACCTAGTCGTTTGAAATTAAAATATTCTAACGAAACTTATAAGATACTAAATAAAAATAATGTATTTTAGAATCAACATCTTTAGTACTTGTAACTGTCTTAAAAGATATTAAGCGAAATAAAACAAATTGTAAAAATATGGTTGATATCACACAATAGGACTGTTTGAAATAGTGTGTTTTAAGTGCACGTTTAAAAGAACACAATGAGCTTGAGTCTCTGACATCAGACGGCAGATCGTTCCACAGTTTCGGAGCTGCATATTCAAATCGTCGGTCGCCATAGGTTACAGTTTTACTTTTTGGTATAACTAAAGTAAGTGCTTTGTTCTGAGATCGTAGATTCCTTCGTGGTTTGTAAACGCATAACATTTCTTCCATATATTCCGGCGATTTTCCGTATAAAGCTTTGTAGGTATGTGTTAAAATTTTGAACTGGATTCTGTATTGCACCGGAAGCCAATGTAATTCTTTTAGTACAGGTGTAATATGATCGTACCGCGATCAATCTGCAGTTTGTTGATTAATGTTTGAGGTACTCCATACAATAGTGCATTGCAGTAATCTAGGCGCGAAATGACCAATGAAGTGACAAGTTGTTTAGATGCATCAATTGTCAGATATTTCCGAATTCTGCCTATTTGTCTAAGATGAACATAACATGATCTGCATACCGAATTGATGTGATCTTCCATGTTCATGTTTGAATCAAAGATGGCACCTAAATTTCTAACATTAACCGATTGATTTATTTTAGAGTCACCCACAGTTATCGATAGATCTTCAATGTTTGGAGTTATACGGAGATGAGAACATGATGACTTCTGTTTTATCAGTGTTAAGTTTGAGCATATTTGCATTCATCCATGATATTATGTCTCGGAGACACAATTGAATGCGTTGTAATGTTTCTTCCTTAGAAATGTCATCTAATGGTTTGAAAGATAGATACAGCTGTGAGTCGTCGGCGTAGAGATGGTATTGCAGCCCGTGATCTTTGCAAATGGCACCAAGTGGTTTAGTGTACATAGTATAAAATTTTGGCCCTAAAACAGATCCCTGTGGGACACTAAAATTAAGTGTGACCGGCTTTGACAGCACACCGTTAATGTATACTGTCTGTTTTCTATCTTGAAGGTATGATGTTATCCATTCCAGTGGCTTTTCAGCAATTCCGAAAACATTTTCCAGTCTCTGTAACAAAGTCTTGTGATCAATTGTGTCAAAAGCTGCTGATAGATCTAGCATAACTAAGACTGTAACATTGCCTTGGTCAAGGGACTTTAGGACATCGTTTTGGACTTTGATAAGTGCAGTCTCTGTCGAATGGAATTTGCGATAGGCTGACTGATACTTTTCTTGAAGTTGATTTGTTGTCACATGTTCATCAATGCGAGAGCTTACTGCTCTTTCAAGTGTCTTCGATACAAATGATAAATTTGAAACAGGTCGATAGTTTTTTTAAAATGTTTTGATCCAAAGTTGGTTTTTTTCAGAAGAGGTTTAACATAAGACCTTTTAAAATCTGCGGGAACATTTCCTGTGCTGAGAGAGGTGTTGATAATGTTAGAAATAAATGGTAAAAGTTCATCAAGGCACGATTTTAATAGCCATGTTGGTATAGGATCCAGTTCACATGATTTGTTTGAAAAAAAAACAAGAGAACCTTTGGGGATACCGCCTTGGAACGGTCAGTGGCAAAACAAATTGCCACTGGGGGTTTAAACCAGGTTCTAGGGTGCACCAACCTCACACTTGCCCCAACAGGTTCTCATATCACAAAACAAGTACAAATTGTCTTGGTGAAATAACTCCAACCCACCCATCAGCTCAACAATGTTGCATGCAAAAGCATACAAACATATAAACATAAGAATTTAATAGCATTGCAAAGCCAAAGGGCGGGTACTCAATGATCTTTCCGAGACCAGAGCACCTGGAGTAAAATCAGCAAGAACACGATGACAGGGATAAAAGAAACAAATCGAGCTTTTAGGTTCTTTTAAGAAAAGATTTCCCCATAAACTTTCATAAACTCTTACACCCCTGCCACCGTCGTGCAACCAAAGAGGTAAGCATAATGATCAACTGTAGATGGGTTAATCACCAGGCCTGCAGAGCGCTGTAAAATATCTTGTTGGTAACCTTTCTTTTTAAATTTACAGATGGTTTTTACGAATAACCGGGAGAAATTTGCATCGCCTTTTATCTTCTTAAGTTTATAAATTAAATCTCCATAAAAAACTGGCTGTGAAATTCCTTGTTGCAATAGTGATTTTAAACTGCAGCTGTATTTATGAATTAGATCTGGATATCGGCGAGAAAACTTGCAAAAGTTTTTCCTTAATTTGTGATACCGATAACCTTGTTTTAAAAGTTTTTCTGTAATGCAAAGATTACGTTCATTGAAATCATTCACATCGTTGCAAGCTCTTGAAAAGCGAACAAGCTGTGAGATATAAACCCCGTAAGAAGTTGCACGAGGAACATCGGCGTCTAGAAACGGAAAATTTACTATATTAAAATTAAAATCATCTCTTTTATCATAAATTTTAGTAGTGACGTAACCATTTTCGATGGATAGATTTAAATCAAGGAAGTTTGCTTGCTTTTCTGAAGTGTTCGCTTTGTTAAGCTGTAGTTCTTTAGGATAAATCTTATTAACCAGTGATGGAAAATGGTTATTATCTATATTTAATAAATCATCAAGGTACCTCGAGGTGTTGTTAAAAGCTGTAATAATATCATCTTGATGTTCGGTAGAAAGAGATAAGATGAAATCTCTTTCATAACAGTATAAAAACAGATCAGCAACAAGGGGTGCACAATTAGTACCCATTGGAATGCCTATTACTTGTTTATAAATAGAGGTACCAAATCTCAAATAAATATTATCCAATAAAAATGTGAGCGCCTGGATAAGGTCTTGACAGGTCCATGAAGTATAATTATCATAAGAACCATCTGTAAAGAATGCCCTATGTTCATTACAAGCAATAAATGTTTTATTTTCTCTAGCAAAAGTTTTTTCAATGAGACTGGTTAGCTTGTCTCTTATTAAATTATGAGGGAGAGAAGTATACAAGGTAGAAAAATCATATGTGGACAAACAGAACGCCTGAAAATTATTTGATTTAAGTTTCTTCAAAACGTCATTTGAATTTTTTATAGACCAAAATAAATTTTTGCCAGTAGTTTCAAAAACTTTTTCGCAATACCTAATTACATGTTCTTTTATAGCTGTAAGACAAGATGTTAAGAGCACGGATAAATTTGTTGTAGTACAAGAACTAGAGTTAGCGATAAATCTTGCTTTGTACGGTGTTTTGTGCATTTTAGGCAACCAATACATAGTAGGTACTTTGTCTTGTTTAGGCTCAACACTGATACTAAATTTAGTAATTTGTAGAGTGTGTGCAGTAACAATATCACTCTCAGATGAAGATGTCAGTGTATAAGCATTAGTGCTATTAAGCTCTTCAGTTTGAATAAATATTTATATAGTGTATACGTCACACTATAATAACATTATTTGAAGCCTTATCAGCAGGTGTTAAAACAAATTTGTTGTGAAAATCTTGAATACCTTTTTTCAAATGACGAAAGTTAAAACGAGGTCGAGGTGGTAGTAAAGCTATGTTTATTATTAAGAGCTATTTATTATTTTCTTAATTTCTTCTTTTGA
Source organism: Corbicula japonica (assembly GCA_038501625.1). Lineage (NCBI taxonomy): Eukaryota > Metazoa > Mollusca > Bivalvia > Venerida > Cyrenidae > Corbicula > Corbicula japonica. The sequence continues at coordinate 265,773 of JAZAYU010000035.1, read as the reverse complement.
TGCTGTTTCAAAGCGAGTCAGACTATTTTCAACACCCATCTGTTCTGTTTCTACTTCAACTGGGTTTAGAACTAATTTTGGTTTTATTTCATCTCTGATGGTTTCTATTTTCTCAACAAAGAAATCACTAAACTCTTGTGGCAATTGATCAGTTTCTATATTTGAGACACTATTCTTGTCTAATGTATGTAAATAAATACATATATTTGTAAATTCCAAAACCAAAACATCTGAAAAAAAGGAAAAAAATACATCTCAAAGATAGCAAATAAAATATCGATAAATAAAATATATTATAAAGAAATAAACTCTGAAAGACGTATTGTGTGATTTAAAGGTAAACTGTGTTAAACACTTTGTTAATATTATCCATAACTTTATTTATATGTGACTTTAGTATTACGCTATATCATATATTTATGTATATGGTTAATAAATTTGAAGTTTTGGTGTAATTGTTTTTATTTAAATACACCTCGTCATGAGTTGTAACGATTTGTTAGCTTTATATCATAATAAAAATAAATACCATATCATAAATCACCATTTTTTATATATGATACCCAAAAGAACGTATTTTAGTTACCAACCTTCCTGCACTTTATGTATCTTGTATTAAAATAGGTAATATATATTAAGAATTATGTTACAAAAAGGAAATTAAGGTATTGATGCTGGTGATATAAGACAGTAATGTATTTTTAATTTAAATATTGTTAAACTTTAAAAGTTAATGATCTGTGTACTGCTCAATATGTCTTGAAAAAATGTGTATGATGTAGATGGTTCAAGTTCGTCCTATTTAAATCTTTTTAAATTAACAATAAACCTATCAATATGGCTCAGTGACAACATTGTAGTACAGCTTACGTTTTCACTAATTATGGGCTGTTGCATCCAGTCTAAAGCTAAGTCCAGATACTCTTGATTGAGACAGATAACAATAATTTGTTCTAACAAAATGTAGAAAAGAAAGAATAAACAAAATTAACAATTTTTATCATTTTATTATTACTATTTATGTCTTTTGTCATCCTATAATATGTTACCAATTTTTACTTTAATAATCAGCAAAAATAATAAGAAAAGAATAGCAAGAAACTGCAAATAATTAGTTAACATTCAGATAAAAAATTTTTTATATAATATTATATTATGTTAAAGTTGATCTATAACAAATTTAAAAGCTACTTAATTTAAACTTTACACAAATAAGCTGATTAAATTATCTGATGTTAGAAATGTTTTTAAAAGTAGTTTTATTCATCTAAAATACTTAGGTTCAGTGTAGAATTTGTAAAACATTGAAACAGCATGAGCATTATATAGCATTTGTTTTAACTCAAGTAAAAGAATTTTTACCTAAAAAGTATTATACATAAGGCAACGTTAACTTGTCTATTAGCTTACCTCACCTGCATTACACAGATTGTCTTTCAAATTAGGATGTTTCTCTTTAACAATTATTTGTCTTTAAGAAAAATAACACTCTACAAAGATTTTAAGGAATTCTTAACAAATTCTTATTATAATAAGCTTTCTTTGAACAATGGAAAAATAATGTTTCATTTAGGACAATTTATTTTTCATATTTCACATGTTTTATTTAACAGCAATGTCAGTTATTATTGCTCTAAAAGACCAGAACTGGTGCTTTCAACCTTGTTTTAAGTAAATATAGTTTATAGAAAGTTCATATTCACATTATGAATGACTCTACGGTAATCTAGATACAAACTACCGGGTATAACACGGTTTAGAAATTTATTTTCTTTATTCTAAAAAGGTGAAATATGCATATCAGGAATTGCCACATTCAGAAAAAAACAGCCTCCCCACACAGTCAAGAAGAAGAGAGGGGGAGAGAGCATGGTTAATAAAATAATCAGTTTCAAAAAGGACGCCACTAACAAAAAACAAAAATGAGAACCCGAGGGGTTACCGCCTTGGAACGGTCAGTGGCAAATCAAATTGCCACTGGGGGTTTAAACCAGGTTCTAGGGTGCACCAACCTCACACTTGCCCCAACAGGTTCTCGTATCACAAGACAAGTACAAATTGTCTTGGTGAAATAACTCCAACCCACCCATCAGCTCAACAATGTTGTATGCAAAAGCATACAAACATAAAAACATAAGAAGCTAATAGCATTGCAAAGCCAAAGGGCGGGTACTCAATGATCTTTCCGAGACCAGAGCATCTGGAGTAAAATCAGCAAGAACACGATGACAGGGATAAAAGAAACAAATCGAGCTTCTAGGTTCTTTTAAGAAAAGATTTCCCCATTAACCTTCATAAACTCTTAAACCCCTGCCACCGTCGTGCAATCAAAGAGGTAAGCATAATGATCAACTGTAGAAGGGTTAATCACTAGGCCTGCAGAGCGCTGTAAAATATCATGTTGGTAACCTTTCTTTTTAAATTTACAGATGGTTTTTACGAATAACCGGGAGAAATTAACACTGCCTTTTATCTTTTTAAGTTTATAAATTAAATCTCCATAAAAAACTGGTTGTGAAATACCTTGTTGCAAAAGTGATTTTAAACTGCATTTGTATTTATGAATTAAATCTGGGTATCGGCGATAAAACTTGCAAAAGGTTTTCCTTAATTTGTGATACCGATAACCTTGTTTTAAAAGTTTTTCTGTAATGCAAAGATTACGTTCATTGAAATCATTAACATTGTTGCAAGCTCTTGAAAAGCGAACAAGCTGTGAGATATAAACCCCATAAGATGTTGCACGGGGAACATCGCCGTCTAAAAACGGAAAATTTACTATATTAAAATTAAAATCATCTCTTTTATCATAAATTTTAGTAGTGACATAACCATTTTCAATGGACAGATTTAGATCGAGAAAGTTTGCTTGCTTTTCTGAAGTGTTCGCTTTGTTAAGTTGTAGTTCTTTAGGATAAATCTTATTAACAAGTAATGGAAAATGGTTATTGTCTATATTTAATAAATCATCAAGGTACCTCGAGGTGTTGTTAAAAGCTGTAATTATATCATCTTGATGTTCAGTAGAAAGAGATAACATAAAGTCTCTTTCATAACAGTATAAAAACAGATCAGCAACAAGGGGTGCACAATTAGTACCCATTGGGATGCCTATTACTTGTTTATAAATAGAGGTACCGAATCTAACATAAATATTATCTAGTAAGAAAGTTAGCGACTCTATAAGGTCTTGACAAGTCCATAAGGTATAATTATCATAAGAACCATCTGTAAAAAATGCCCTATGTTCATTACAAGCGATGAAGGCTTTATTCTCTCTAGCAAACGTTTTTTCAATGAGACTGGTTAGTTTGTCTCTTATTAAATTATGAGGGAGCGAAGTGTATAATGTTGAGAAATCGTAAGTAGACAAACAGAACGCCCGATAATTATTTGATTTAAGCTTATTCAAAACGTCATTTGAATTCTTAATCGACCAAAATAAATTTTTGCCAGAAGTTTCAAAAACCTTATCACAATACCTAATTACGTGTTCTTTTATAGCTGTAAGACAAGATGTTAAGAGCACAGATAATTTAGTAGTAGTGCAAGAACTAGAGTTAGCAATAAATCTTGCTTTATACGGTGTTTTATGCATTTTAGGTAACCAATACATAGTAGGTACTTTGTCTTGTTTCGGCTCAATACTGATTCTAAATTTTGTAATTTGTAGAGTGTGTGCAGTAACAATATCACTCTCAGATGAAGAAGTCAGTATATAAGCATTAGTGCTGTTCAGTTCTTCAGTTTGAATATTAATATAGTGTATTCGTCACACTATAATTACATTATTAGAAGCCTTATCAGCAGGTGTTAAAACAAATCTGTTATGAAAGTCTTGAATTCCTTTTTTCAAATGACGAAAGTTAAAACGAGGTCGAGGTGGTAATAAAGCAATGTTTCTTTCATAAAATGATATACGGGTGTCAATTATTTTGAATATGTGCTTTTTCCAGTTAGAAAGTGCATTAGGCTCGGCATGTTCTCTTTTGCACCATTTATTGCAAAATAAGTTCAAAGACTCGGCAATTTCTGCACGGCATGCATTAAAGTCAATTTTGGATGATATTCTATATTTGGGACCTTTAGAAATTAAATTACGAATTCTAGAGTCTTTGATTAAATTAAGATCACCGGTAACAATATGACCGGCAGGCTTATAGCAATATTTAGAAGTTAAACAATCTCAAGATTTTGGTGTATTTTCAATGATCTGTAAATCCGATGTAATTTTATTGTAATTAAAAATTGTATTTCTAGTTGGTTTGTTGTATTTATAACAAACCATAGGCGATTCAGTATTCTTAAAATAAATAGGAACAGCCGATTGAACTGTTTTATCTTTAAATATACTAGGAAGGTCAATAAAATCTATTCCTTTATTTAAAAAAGAAATTTTAAGGAAATGTCTTTGATGGTCAGATTCCAAGTCAATATGCGGCCTGAGAACATGCCGAGTATAACACTGAATAAGACTAGCAACCTCGTAAAATGGATGGGTTCTAATGACGATGTCGTCGGCTTCCTCATCCAGTTTCTGCAAACTTGATATAGAAAGAGAAGCTAACCTAGATAGCATAGCGTGTCTGCCAGATTGTTTTAAAATAATATGTAGGTCATGAATAGAACAACGAATACGTGATTTTCTTTTTATGTTTCCATTAGTTCTGCTTCCGTGCGACCTCGATTTTCTTTTACGTATTTCAAGTAATTCAAAGACGTCATAATCAGGATTTTTAGAAATGTTGCCTTCTTGATAAATATTATCATTTAAACCAAGTGGGTAAGGAGTTTGTAATTTTTTAATCCATTTCTGCTCCGAAACGAGCCTGGCCCTGATTTTAAATGCTCTTGAAGCAGTGCTGTCAAATGTAAGTTTTTCTACTGGTTGAACGGAAATATTTTGTAAACGGTGTCCTGAATGCTTAAAGTGTTGGTATAAAAATGTTTTAAATTTACTGTTGTTTCGAATTTTAGAACAATGTTGTCCAAAACGTGTTTTTAAAGGGCGACCTGTTTGTCCCACATATTGAATACCACAGTTATTAGAATTTCAAGTTAAAACGTAAACAATATTATCAGTTCGTCAGTCTATATCATTATTAATGTTAACTGAGAAAGTTCTGCCGTTAACTGTGGATTTAATGATAGAATTACAATTCAAATAATCACAGCATCTGCACCTCTTAGAATTGCACTTGAAAATAGAAGGATAAGGTCTGCGTCTTCCGTCATTCAAATTATTTGTTGTAGAAATATTATACTTTCGAAGAATAGGAGATTTTAAAGGTGAAAGAGTAATTTTTAAATTGTTTTTAAATAAATTAGTACAGTGAGCCCTCTGCAGACCTGTCATATTGATAGAGCTAGCCGAAGATAAATTAATACGTGATAAACGAACCGAAGGCTGCAGACTTTTAAAAGATTTAATTTTATGCGGTGTTTGGACAGAAGACGCAGAAGATAGCCTTATTGGAGAAAGATAGATTTTCAATATTTTTTGTGTCGCCATAATGAAATATGTAGAAAGAATACCATTATATGACCAGCGACTTTAGGTTGCATTGAATTTCTCAAGTGACGTCACAACGTAATACGTGGATAGACAGTAAAGCGCGCTAAACATTATATTCTATAAATAGCACGCAGATCAATGTCCATAAATATTAACGTCCTGAATCACTGATCCCAAAGGGATGGGACTGTAAAAAGATTACTAAAATACACCAAAATGACCAATTCTGGTTCCAGAAAGCGTATAATAATAAATCAATTTAAACGCAACAGAAAGTCGGTGAACATATAACCTTCAATGTGGTATATAATAGTAAATGAGTGAGTGGGGAGGGGGTGTGGAAAGTGAATGTCAAATGCAGTCCCTGAGGGATGAAAAGATAACAGTATTGAATGTAAGTACGGGGAGACGTTTTACGGCCGCCACACAGCACATACACAACTACTGTGATTATAAAAAGGTGAAATATGCATATCAGGAATTGCCACATTCAGAAAAAAACAGCCTCCCCACACAGTCAAGAAGAAGAGAGGGGGAGAGAGCATGGTTAATAAAATAATCAGTTTCAAAAAGGACGCCACTAACAAAAAACAAAAATGAGAACCCGAGGGGTTACCGCCTTGGAACGGTCAGTGGCAAATCAAATTGCCACTGGGGGTTTAAACCAGGTTCTAGGGTGCACCAACCTCACACTTGCCCCAACAGGTTCTCGTATCACAAGACAAGTACAAATTGTCTTGGTGAAATAACTCCAACCCACCCATCAGCTCAACAATGTTGTATGCAAAAGCATACAAACATAAAAACATAAGAAGCTAATAGCATTGCAAAGCCAAAGGGCGGGTACTCAATGATCTTTCCGAGACCAGAGCATCTGGAGTAAAATCAGCAAGAACACGATGACAGGGATAAAAGAAACAAATCGAGCTTCTAGGTTCTTTTAAGAAAAGATTTCCCCATTAACCTTCATAAACTCTTAAACCCCTGCCACCGTCGTGCAATCTAAGTGATCTTTCTAAAAAACATTATTTAAATAACACGGTAACATATAATTAATTTTAATTAGTTTTGTTTGTAACACTTTTCAGAGCGATATTTTTATCTCTTGTCTTTTTACTTTTTTTGTAACCAATTCTAAAAATTATTTGTTTAGAATTTAATTCATAAATGCATTGTACTTTGTCAATATTGTAACTTCAGAATTATATGTTACGGAGATTTGAAGGTTTAAAATGGACAAGCTTAAACACTTTAACATTTTAATTTTTAACCACATAACATAACATAACATATTATACACTGTAAACTTTTTACTATTATTATTTTATAGTTTAATCTAAAATGATTGCATAGTTGTGATACAGTTTTGTAAATATGTTCAGTTCTTTGTACAATAATATCAGTTTTAGAGAAAATACTTCATTCAATCAGTAATATTAGTTAAAAAACGACTGTGAATGTAATTAGAAATCTACACAGGGCTAACAAACATCAGGACATTGCACAGAGCACACATAGTTAATTTCTTCAAATAGATATCAGCTAACACCATTAAAACAAATAAAAACAAGGAAAAACGCCTTATTTTAATAAGTAACATATGTTATGTATGTTGAAAATTTGAAGTCATGCAAGTTTCAAGAACACTTAAATTTATAAAGCTCAATAATTTAATTAAACTCTATATTTTATGCTTGTTTATCCCAAAACATGAATATAATGTTTGAAGTAGCGATATGGTAACATATACGATTATAGAAAAAATATAACAATTGCCAGTGTGATTTTTATGAAAAACACACCGTTTTATATTGTTTGATCATGCAGCTTTCAAAAACATGTATTATTGCCTAAGTTTGATTACAAATAAAAATCCTACAGGTAAGTTTCTGACTTAAATTTCATCTTTTTAGGGTTTATGTATGTTATACAGTAAATATGTTACCTAAGTGCAAAAATTTTGAAATGAAAACTACATCAATCAACAGAAAATACTTCATCCTTATATAAAAATATAAGTTTTATTAAATCGTATCTGGAATAGAGCAGAATTAAAGGTTCAAAATCCATATATTTTTTCTACAAATTTTAGGGGTAACATATTAAAACCTCCGTAACACCCTTATGCCCCACTCGCCAGAGTGCAAACAAACTTCAAAATATCCAGGACATAACAGGCTTTCAGAAAAATCATGTCTACGGAATTCCCTAAGGGGGGAGCAATCATGTTCCTGGCCACCGGCCTATATGTTCATATCTGACATGTTAGCATCCACTACGTGTATGATAAAAATTATCGATCATAAACTGCTTTTTGCAAGACCTGAGTTAGCAAGTAAAACTTTTTTAAAAGTTCCAATACGGCCGTAATTTATTATGTGACTGTTTTACTTAGGTTTACTTAGGTTTACTTACTTTATAATAGGTTCTTTACTGATTCAGGAAACATCAGTCTCCTCTTCATCAGTCTCTGATAGTTTCCAATTCCGGTGATGGTTGCTTTATAGTCGTCGTACAATAGTTCTTGTTCACTCCAGTGTTTATCAAGTCTGTCCTTGAAGGTATTGACAGTAGGTGCTGAGACTAATGCTTCTGGTAAGTTGTTCCATGTTTTAGCGACTCTTATAGCGAATGTTTTGTAATTAGACAATCAAAAATTTAATAAATGATGATAATTTAAACCCCTCATGAGCCTTGTTATGTTACTTACGACGCTGTGATAGCAATTTAATCGTTTCTGTTTTCTGTTATCCAGTTATTATATAGAGAAATATAAATAAAAAATTTGCAATTTTTACATGTAATAAAGAACTCCCTAAAATTTTAAATATCGTGCACATAATCTCAATAAACATTCGTACAACATATTCAATAAATCGCACATTGTGCATTACATGAAAATCCAATTAAAGCACGAATGAAAACTGTATTTTAAAATATATTGAAAAACCATTTTAGCTTGAAAAATCGTCTCCAGAAACATTTAATAAGCATTAATTTTTGTTTTGTTCAACAGTGTTGAATTAAACATTTCGTTTCCCATGTTTTGACATAGCTGTACTTTCTTTAATTACATGTAGCTAGGCAACACAATAATATCTCAGAATCTGTAGTTTTGCCAAACACGTGTTGAAGGAATGACATTTTACATTGTTTTAAAAGAAAATCCTGGCTCTTTATTAGTATATAGCTATAACACATCACTGAGAATACGCATTAAAATGTGTTGAAAGAACAACATTATATGCATATAAATGTGTTGCCACTGAAAACTTTGTCAGATGTATCTATAATCGCAACAAGAACAAAGAAATAAAAGTAATTTCATATTTTATAGGGCTATTGGTCTTTCTTATAATCGTGATAGTGTCACAATTGCAACACGTCTATTGGCGTCTATCTGCACAGTTATCTCTTCCTCACCTTTGTAGCCGATTAGGTTTTGTACCAGACGCAGACGATCTCTTCTTAATATTTATGACGGAAAACAGATTCATAACATGCACCAAATGCAAATATATGGCTTTTGAGACGAACTATTTCATTGAAATCAAAATTTTAAAAAGAACAACAAAGAACTGGACAGTGCCCCTTTAATTTTTCACTACATCTATAATAAAATGGAAACAAAATCAAAACATGGGAGATAAGATTAAGGATCAATGTGCAAGTGTTTCTCGCAGAACACAAAACCATCCCACAATATCAATTAGAAGAAAGTGTGCAGCTGTTTATAATACGATTTATTTCAAGAGATATTACAAACCATGTTACTTCGCCGCTGTGAATGAAAAAAGGACGACATTTTATACTTTGACTGAGAAATAATAATAATAATATAACATTCCTAAACTCTTTTACCCGCAATGTCTTTCTGTTTTGTTTTATTTTTGGAATATACAGTATATGGGAGTGGGCAAGGGATGCTCCAACTGTATAAAATATTATCTTAAATTATGTTATTATAAGCTGTTTTATTCTGAGCATCCGGTTCTCGTTATCAATGTGATTTACAAAATGATTCCTTAGTTATGAGTCAATCGTTGCTTATACTAAATGGTTTACTTTTGAAATTGTGCGATCCAGACGACAAACAGCAATGAACAATAAATTATATAATAGTATTTAATCTGCAAGCATTACTCAAGGTGAAAAAAGCGGTCTTTTTCGAAGTTCACTGCTTCTTTTCTAGTTTGCAACTTTGCTATATATGCTTTTTTATACTTTATACTTGTTGTTTACTACCACATCATTTTAAATATGTACAAGTGTTCCATTAGCGTCCACTTTTGTAACATAATGTATGTAGCGTTATGCTACCGCAAGAGAATAACAATAACAAAAGTTAAGTGTGAATGTCGGCCTAGGAGCCCTCGTTGTAGGTCGCTCGGACGAGCTTCTAAGACTGCCGCGCTGGAGAGCCTGCTCGTCCAGTATATATGTAGAACCTATACTGTTTACATAGCTACCGTTATAAACAAAGTTAACGATAATGTCTCTAGGGTTATATAACTATTGTAATAATAACAATCTGCAACCATAGTGATAACAGGCCGATACAGTGATTGTACCTGCTGACCCTATCCGCAGGCAGTGTCCAGTTCAAGCTTGACACACTGACCCTCTGACAGGTTCATCGAGTACGATTTGATATCGCTGTATAGGTCGACCAAGCTAAATTGGCGATGTTTACTATTATTTATAGAATGTAAACAAGGGTTAAGGCAAATTTACGCGTTAAAAGTTCCATTTTGCCTTTTTATATCACATCGCCCTGATAGCTCAGTGGTTAACGCATCCGGCTGCCATAGGCCTAAATTTTTTCGACACGGGTCCGATTCACACTGACACACGGCTTTCAAGAAATTATTTAAGATATATATTTTTTCAGTTTTACTGCAGTTGCTACCACTTCATTTTAAAGTGTTTAAATGACTGCGTCTTAGACCACTCGGCTAATGGGACAAGTATTGGAAGCTTTACGCTTTGTATTGAACAACGATCAAAACATTATTTCATTGTTTACATGTATGGTCAATGTAAACACGCCAATGTACACATTGCCAAATTACCGTTGTCGAATAATAGTTGCTTATTATATTACAATGTACAGCAGGTGAAAAGGAACAATCACGGCAAAATTAAAATATTGCGGACACTTTTTGATTGTGCGTTTCATATGCAGTAATGGATGTGTATTACCTAGCTGCCTAGCCCCGGGTTGAGCGCAACTAAACTCAATATTTTCACAAAATAAATATCGCATTTAACAGCATTCAAAGAATTGTGATAATTTAATAGAGTATTGACTCGGATTATTGTTTCTGAGTCGCAAATGATAAAGCTTAAACCAGCAGGATAAAAAAATTCAATGTTAAACCGATTATCTTCTGTTAACTTGTTTTAGCTTTGATTTACTTTTCGAAAACGTCTTGTAATCTAAGGTTCAGTTTGTCATTTCCATGTGGCCCATCTAATTATTTTATTCTCGATGCAGGTAAGTGTTATATAAGATGGCAGAAACGATATTTATCGTCATAAAATAAAAAAAATTATCGTAGTTTCATAGAAAATATCAAGTGTCACAAACAACCATCATAAGTCTAGCAGGCTAATCATAAACGAAAATCGATTGATTGATGGTATCCGCAGATATAGTTTTAGACAAGAAAACGTTTTGAGAACACGAGTCTAAGAGAAATAAAAATTCCTAAGATTACATTATTATTTACAGCTAAAGACAGCGACATGCCATTGCGTGCGGCTGCACAAAATATAACATGTATACGACAAAGGTATCAGGTACGAACTTGACTAATGCTATAGCATATAAAAAGGTTAAATGTGCATAAAACCACAGGCGTGCATCATTTATATTGGCTCCGAGCGTATACGGCGTTGCTTAAACGGGGGCCAACTTATGCTTAACGGTGTTGAACGGTTACGAGCGGTGATGATTTTTTTTCACCGCTCCAGGAACGCTCCAGCAACGTTCGGGCGGTGTGACCGGGCCTTAAAGTTTTAATATCGATCGTGCTGTTCAGACGAAATTATAAAATTTAAGAAGTTTGTTTTATCGATTAATTAAGGATTGATTTGACGTCTTTAACGATGTGTTATTACCAAGAAGCTGTCTAGGGATCAACAGCTATTATGCAAATGTACAAAATGTACCAGACAGGCACTTAACTTCGGTTAATCTCTGTGTTTAATTGGACTGGTCGGATTATAAAAACTGTTAACTCCATTCCAGTATCCGTGTATATTTTAAGCTGGAGTTTCCTATTCTAATATTGATGTCTATCTTTTGCCGACCTATTTTTAATGTACATGTTTAAGAATGAATCATTCAAGTTTTAGTGCAAAATATTTCCTTTTGCAAAATGAGAAGATATTTCAGTTTAAAAAAGATATAAGGTGACATTAAGTTTGTAATATGCCTTGTGAAAGAGGTTTTTCAACGAGAACGAACATGAAATAACTAAATGGTGCAGAGACAATTCGAATAATTGAATATATTTCGACATGCAGACATTTATCAAGGAAAAAATCTTGTTACAGTTGTGATTTATAAGGTAATGATCAAGAATGCTCTGCGATACATCAATCGAATTGTGGGAAAGCCTTTTTAGCTCAGTTTTTTTAATTTAAATTCATTCAGTTGACTTCTGAGTTCGTTGGCAATCAGAAGAATTCCTTACGATTTAACACTCTTTAATTTCAGTATTAAATGTTCTATTCATACTCAGGACCCAATATTGTGGGAAATATACAATTACGAAAGATGAGACTACTCACTTGATGAGTAAATTAATACATATTAGTTAACTTGATCTCAAACTGACAGTTTAGCTTTCTTAATTCTAGTTTTCGTTGATTAGTTAGAAAACTTCTGTTTTAATGAAACGTTTTACTGAAAATACCAGCCGAGATTTCATAAATATTCTGATATTTTATGGAGATTTTAATTAAATAGAAGAAAATTAAAGGAAATTTCAATTTGCCACCCACTGGTCTTTGGCTGTTTCCCATTTTATTTTCTTTAATGTAATTGTTGTTAATTTAAAATAATCATTCCGTAAACGTATGCTTTATTTCCATTGTTACCTTTTAGTTATGTGGCGAATTGTGTTTTCTGAATCGGACCATTCCAGATATGGCTATTTCACTTTCTAATATAACCGAGTTAATTACAAGTATCTTGTGTGTTTTATTTATTAATTGATTAAGATTAAAATGTCGTGTAAGTAAATAAATTAAAATCCATCTGGCATAGTCCAGTGATATTTAAATAGTATGCCACCCACGTCTGTTATTAATAAATATAATGGGTTGGATTTGACTGGTTTACGAAGATCAGTTGACTGCCGTGCAAAAGCTTACACACCGCTATAAGATTTCATATCTGTCATGTCAGCATCCATTAGATGTATGATAAAAATATCGGAAACTGTTTGTGTAACAGTGATCAACACTTAAAACTTTAGATTTTAAACCGTTCCAAGGCGGTCGTTTTATTTAATTGATTGAGGTGTCTTTTTTTAAAATTGATCATTATATGAACTTATGCGCTTTAATCTACGTTTGGCTGAGTGGGGCGGCTGTGTCGTCTGGGTGTTGCAATTATTTATATGCATATTTCACTTTTTATTATTTTGTTCCAAAATGTCATGTTTTGTTATTAATGCACAATGGTTCTCAAAAATGGAACAGATTGTAGTTCTGCAAATAATAAACAGTTTCATCTTACGCCAAGTGATTGTAAATTGTTATATGGCTGTTTTGGCATAAGATATGAGAAAATTCATTACATGTAAATGTTGTTACGCCTTGATAGTAATTTTATCGTTACTGTTTTCTGTTACACGGCTATTACACATATATTTTACAATATATTATTAAATATTTAAATGAAAATTCCGCGTTATTTAATAAAGAAATCCCTTAAATTTAAGATATCTTGAATATCATATAATATAAATAACCATTCGTATTCAATTAATATCACATTGTTTATTATATTAAAAATCCAATGAAAGCATAAAATGAAAAACAGTATGAAAAAAAGCTATTTGAAAAGCTATTTTTAACTGAGAAACCTGTATCCGGGAACATTTAGCACTTAATTTTGTACAACCGTGTTGAATTATACATTTCTTTTTTCGATGTTTTGACACAGCTGCATATTCTTAAATTGCATGAAGCTAGGCAACATAATATTATCTCAGAAACTGTATTTTTGCCAACCATGTGGTGGAGGAATGGCATTTTACATTGTTTTAAGAGAAAATTCTGTATAATAATGGGTGTGTTGCTATAAAACATTGCTGATAATATGTGTTAAAATGTGTCAAAATAACAACATTATATGCATACACATTTTTTGCCGCGGATAACGTTTGTCAGATGTATCTTTTATCGCAACAAGAACAAAGAAGTAAAAGAAATTCCATATTTTATTAAGTCTATTGGTCTTTCTTGTAAGGGTGATAATGTCACAATTCCAACACGTCTATTGGCACTGATTCAAGTTTCATGGCACGGCAGCTGTTCCATGCGGCGTATTCGTTAAATATTTATAAAAATTAATAATATGAAGTTATTGTCAACGATTCCACTGTGGTGCAGGAGAAGTGTCTGTGTAAACTTGGAGCTTGAAATATATATTCACTACAATAAACTTCACCATTGCCAGCACTACACTTATTTAATCCTTTCCTCCATATATTCTCATTTTAACGCATGAGCGACCAGTGAAGATCCAGATCAGACGGCGCATCCGTGCCGTCTGATCAGGATCTGCACTGGTCGCATTTTGGCCAGGAATAACCTAACAAATCATAAAGCGAACAGTGCAGATCCTGATCAGACGGTACGGATGTGCCGGCTGATCTGGATCTACACTCTTCGCCTACGCAATTAAGGTGTGTCTATTGAGGAAAGGTTTAAGAAGTGTGTTTCCGCTTAGATTTCTTGCACTTTGAAACTTCTACATAATATTATATCAACTTTAAGCTTAAAATGCATTATCACTACTTTAATCTAATCATTTTAACTAAGACACAATGATTTTAAGGTTATGAATCTAGGAGCATATTTTATAGCTTTGACAGTTCATTTTCATAAATAACTGACCATTTATCAAACTCTTTTATCATTAATTTATAGTTATTGCCCCTTTTAGTTTAATATGTATATGTGTTACTTGAAATCAATTTCGTCTTTGATCATTCACTTGTTAATATCATCCCGCACAATAACGTTTGGCCAGTTATTGTTGTCGTTGTTTCAATCTTCAAAATTGCATTATTTAAAATAAAGCAAATAATCGAGCATGTTTTCTTCTCTGATACAGAGGCAGGTCAGCGCCACAGTCCTTTCGGAAATATAACCAAACGTATTATATACATTTAAGCACAATAAGCTCATGAATGAATATTCATTTTTTTTCTCGAGACCAAGTTGTAACGATGTGCTTATATTCTCGCAGAGATAATTAATAAATTACAGTTTTTAAGGTAATATACTGTTAATATTTCTTTTAGATATTGGATTGAGTAAATTGTTACTTATCATTGCCGTGTTGAAAAACGTGCCAATTGAAATTATTGTACAATGTATTTATTATAAATTTGTTTTCTACGGACAACTCTCATTCATGTAAGATTAGGTATTTTTTCCTTGCGTGTTTCTCATTATTCGATCTAGGCGTCAAAACAATAATTATTTTCTGTATATTGTTGTATCATTTAATTTCGCGGGGATCAAATTTCGCTCAAATGACACAAGTCACTTTTTCGCCGCGAGGGCTTAAATTCGCGTACTTGAATTTTTCTAACAAGACTAGATCTTCAATGATTTGATTCCGTTAGGTTTTGATTTCGCGCACTTAATTTTACGCAAAATACGCGAAAATAAAACTACCGCGAAATATAATGATACCACAGTACTGTTGACGATACAGAACGTCCATCAAGTCTCTAAACTGCAATGCAATACACTTATCAGGAAACATCACACGTCAGTATACAGCCAACAGTTACAGACAGAGATCATACGATCAATTTCAAATTTGGAACGCATCTTGGGAAAATGGTGCCTTTTGGCCATATTTTTTATGTTTAATTTGTAACTTTGGAACTCACGATCCTCATTACTAATATATTATCTTGTTACATTATTTGAATACCATTTTTTATTTTTAGCACAAAATGCATATTAAATTACATATTTTTTATGTTTTATTTGTAACTTTGGAACTCACGATCCTATTACTAATATATTATCTTGTTACATTATTTGAATACCATTTGTTATTTTTAGCACAAAATGCATACAAAGTACAAATTCTAATTATAATGTCAGATTTTAGTTATTCGGGATTTCAATATAAAACAGATAATAAAAGAGTGCTTTCTTTATCTGAAATATCAATAAGAAATTATCAACATCAGCTGGAGCTTAAAAATATGACGAAATACGGATAGTTCATCCAAACCGAGGAATAATAGATGCCAGGTGTGAAGCTGATGGACCCTAGAACCTGGTTTACAGCCGCTCAATGGAAGAGTGCTTTTCCGCTGACCTTTTCAAGGGTTCTCACTTTTGTTGTATGTGAGATGTCATTAAGGGCTCGATCATTTTATAAACACATGTTTAATTTCCTCTCTCTTTTGAGGCTATATGTAGCGCAAGTGGTTTATTTGTGAGCGTGAATTTACATTTGGTAGTTATTTCATTCATGTAGGCATATTTTACGTTTTACATATATGTGAGCGTGAATTTACATTTGGTAGTAATACAATTCAAATAGGCATATTCCATTTTTACATATGTTTTCCGTGAATTCTACTCTGGAAGTAAATGTATTGTCATTAATTTAGGCATATTTCACGTTTTACGTAAACGTCACCGCCGATCTACCTTTGGTATTTTTTTGCTCTTTCATTACCCTTTTTCTTAGTATTCTCTTCTCTTTGTATATTGTCTTCAATTCAATTCGATGCCATATTGTTAGTAACAAGAATAACAAGTTAAAAAAATGATTACTTATTTAATTAAAAGCTTGAAATCCAAAAAGCACGCGTTCTCCTTTTCAGAAAATAATATTGACCCTATTCTGTTGTAAAATGAATAAATCTTTGATGAAAATGAATTCCAGATTAACTTTTTTCACCTCATTTGAAAACCACAACACAATGTAAATGTAGTATTGTTTATGAGAATTCAAGAAAAATGATGTTGCAGCATTTAGCCTTTAGTAATTCACTGTTTGTTAAATTAAAGGATAGTAAAGGGGATGGACAGATGTCATTACTCTTTTGCATTATAAAATAGATGAAAAAGAAAAAAAAATACTGCCGACTAGATTGATTGCTCCTGTTAATGGGCTGTAGTGAAAATGGAGGTAACTGTCCATGCCGGTTAGCCCATGGCTAAGCACATCTCAATATTTACACAAATATAAGTATCGTGCTCAAAGGCCTTCATAGAAAGGCGTAATTCGTAACAACACCGCTTGCAGTTAAATTCACATTAGTTTAATTTCTTGTCAGGAGTTGCTCCGTAGTTTCTGTAATGTACGTTGCCGCTCAGTATTGTTATTCGGTTTAAATATTTGTCTGTGTGACAACTTTGTGCCGTCTGCACTCCCCAGACATTAAAAGTGTTAAAGGCGTGAATTAAAATGATTGCAACTTTCAAACTCCAGAATTCTATCAATTACAACATGATTAAAAATGATATTGCCTCTTCTGAGCGAACACGTACCGTAAGTCGACAGTGCCTTGCCACGCAATTCTCATTACGCTACCGACTGGGCTAGCCGGGACAACCCCATCCCCCACAAAAAGGGTTGATTGATTAACCCTGATAAACGTAATCATCAAAGCATGACATCAAGAACCGATTATTTACTGATAACAGCACTGACTGTATGTACGGGGACTTTTAACGCCGACAACACTGCACAAATAGCGCTACTATAATTTTCAAATGATGTCTCCTCTAGTGGGGAGCGAACCCGTTCCGTAAGGCGACAGCGACTAGCCATGCGGTTCCGATTAGGCTACTGACTGATCTAGCCGGGACAACCTTAGCAAGGTTGATCGGATAATCCTGGTAAACGTAATTATCACTGCATGATATCGGTAATTCTTTGTAAGTTTACATTGTTAAGTTAAAAGTTAGGACTTCAGCTCGTTTCAAGAATAAAATAAAATGATTTCAAGCAATTTTGAAAAAGAACACGATTCTGAAAATGTAACATCTGATTATTAATGTTACTTAGTAATTGTATAATGGTGTGGTCCATTATACTCAGAATTACCAATATCTTTACCTAATAAGCTTACACAAAGACTGCCGAAATCTTAATGAAACTGTCTATATCTATTTGTCCTATATAAAGAGATGAGTTCACTTGGGACCAAAGGTCTAGCTTATAAAGATATAAACAACGCTATATGATTCCCTGGTTTAATTTCGTTGCAAGACATCAATACATTTCTATTACGAAATGAAATACCGCGAAATCGCGTGATTCGATTCGTCTGAGACGATACAAGCAGCAGATACCTAACACCATACAACTGTAAAGAAGATAACAATCAGGTTTTATGTTTTCTTCCCATAGAATTATTTAATTGTTTTGTGACAAGCTACACCAGTACCTTTGATGAGCAGTGATTTCAAGAAAGTTACATATTGTTACAGAGTTTTAATTAACACGGCATGACGCTCACATATAGTGTCTGCTTCGCGTGCGTTCTGGTTTTTCCTTATTTTCTCTTTTTGTCATGCATAAACAATTATTGCGGCACAGTAAGTTCTGAAGCAATTACCACAGTTAAGCGCGCATATTAATAAGAACATACGGAAATAGTTTTTGAAGGGCAATGGCTCGAAAAATCTAATGAAGCAAGGCATTCTTATTCAAAGTTTGTTCTAGTCGGCAGACCCAGACAATCATATTTTCATTTCTTGTTATTTTGTTGCTAAATAGATTCGATCAACTTCAAAACACACATGATCTATAATATTTGTAGCAATTGGTGTCATATTATATAATATTGTAGATGAAGTTGTAACCAATAAACGGGGTACCCTGAGAAATTGACCTGAAAAATTTATTTCAAATACAAACCCAGCAGCACAAGTAAGAAAACATGTATATTGAAGGACATAAACGACAGACAAGAACAACATATTAAAACTTGTTAGATGCAAATTATTTCTGTATTCCAATCAACCCATTGCGAAGTAAATATTGCTCTTTTTGCTTTAAAAAAGGTACCAAACCGCAAATACATATTATAATAATATCCGCTTAAAAAGAACAATGGAAAGTCATTCGGAGTAAATATTGCTATTTGGCTTTTAAAAATTGTACACCAAACCATTATTATAATAATATGCGCTTAAAGAGGACAATGGAAAGTCATCTGTACCAAATTGTAAATCGATTGTTTCCTAGAATAATAAGCTTATTCTCAAAGCTCAGAGTCATATCGGTATTACAGAGATGCTGAATATTTGAGGGTCTATGTCATGGTCATATAGGTATCGTTCTTGAGATAGCAAAAACCGATGCAACTTCAGAATATTTGGTAGAGCGATACTCTTGAAACAGGACTTCTGATTAGCCGAGTGTTGATGTTAACAGAAAAATGGAAAACAATGCTACAGGTTTTGAGATGACTCCAATTTTCAAAATATCCTGTTCTGTTTAGCGGAACGCAAAAGGATTTAGAACTGTTTAATATCAAGTGTGTTGAATGGCTTTTAATTATAGGCAGATGGAATACATTTGCAAGCGATGAGCGATGAATTTAATTTTGTGCATAAGAAGAAGAAGAATGTATCAAAATGTAACAAATGTAGAAAATTTCAGCTAGAAATAGAGATAAATAAGTAGGAAAAGGAAAACTGTGAAGAATTAGATTATAACTAAATATTCGTAATTGGGAATACGTTTAGAAGTCAAAATTGTGAAGAGCTACTGCTCTATAACTAGGCAGTTCTAATAAAATCTACATAATCACTGGATTTTAAAAATTTAATTGATTTCAGTTTTTACAAATATGTGCATAGTGTTATTAATGTAACATTATTTAGGGATAAAAAGAATAACTGTAATTTTTTAAAACTTTATTTACGAATTACACAGAAATAAACGGTTTTTTAAAAAACAAGCTGACGCATCGAACATGTCTTAATATTGAATATTTCAGATATTAGTCGAAGGTCTGCATCTCGCGGTTATTGTATATTGTTACTATATCTAGTTGAATATACGGTTATTTTTCGGCAGTGGATGTCTATCTATTAGCATATTAAAATGATATAATTGTGTTTTAACAATCATGGAATAATATAATTCAGTTGTTTTTCTTCTAGACGTGTGTGTTTGTGTGTTTTTCTAAATTCAGTGGTATTTATGAGGATTTAACATGTGATTAATGATTCCAACTACTGGCATGCAATCAGCATGCTTAATATGAGCTTCAACAAAACAATGAACTGGAAGCACCGGAAGAGAGCGACGGCTTATTTCTACCTCAGCTTGATTCTAATACAAATGATGAGCGTTCTGGCGGGAAATCGAGAAATGGTTATAGGTGAGTGACAGGTTGCTGATTTCCAATTTTCTCTTATAATTTTAATATTATTCATGCGTTCCTCAGTGCCATCAAATGCGAACAATCAAAACAAGGTGTTTATGTTTTATTTTCTTTGAAATTCTAAATGTAACTTCTACATGTGTAAATTATATGGCGGGAAATTGAGAAATGGTTATTGGTGTGCAACTTGTTGCTTAAATTCAATTTTCTTGTTGATTTTGACATTATACCTACTTGTGTTCTTCACTGTCGTCAATTACGAAACTCAAAGCAAGGTATTTAGTTTTTCTGTTGATTTTTAAAAGAAAATGTTTCAGGAAAAGGTTCCTTATGCAAAAAACATTACAATCAAAATACTACAAACGATAATTTGTCCAGAATGTTCATCTAAAAAACAACAAACAAACAAAAACAACCAAACTTTACGGTATTTATCATTTAAAGGTCATGGATGTAATCATTTATCATTGGATAAGTTTTGTTGAGTAGTTTTTTTCAGGAGTTGCAAACTGTATTTTGTTCGTGCACTACCTGAAATGTTGTACAGGCCTCTTTTGTAAAATCAATATGAGTTTCATAAATGTTCCAACAACATCGTTGGCAGCATTCTTCAGGCATTTATGTCACTCACAATTAAACACTATCTTGCCTATCAACTCGTGTAAATCACGTCAAGAATCCTAGTATGCAGGATCAGAAATAAAGCTCGGTGAATTTTAAACGGTCGCCTTTACTATTTCGAGAACAAATTTGATTTTTTTTTGTTTCTGTGAAATGCAAGAGGCTTTAGGCGTTTTGCTATATGTCTGCTTTCTTTTCCTTTTAAATTCCCATGTAGAATAAGTTATTAAACAGGAAACCAGTCTCAAATCTCAAGCATTTGATTGGCTCAGATGGCGACTGGTTGCCATTTCAGCCAATCAGATACTTGAGATTTGACTCTTGTTTCCATTCTCAGATTTATAATCTTGGGGCAATTTTTGAGGGTTGACGTCTCTTGATACCGAGAATCGAAGCATTTATTCCGAAGTGCAGTCCTTTATTAGGTTAAACCCTATAGCAATTCTGATTTATTAGCTAATTTTCCTAAGTAGATATTTGCAGTTACATATTGGGATTGATATCTGGCTGCAAAGCCAGTCTTTTATGGATTTTAATATTTCTTAGAGGATATCCAAAATGTCCAATGTTCTTGTTATAAATTTAAATATCACGTAATTGGAAGTTAAAAAGTACTTCTCTTCCCCTGAAAGTTTTTTCCGCAACTTGATAAAATCAACTGTATTGTTCAATGTTATGTGGTATAGGTTTTGTTATATGAAATACAATATGGATTCATTAGAGCCAGTGGTTGACCAAAAGTCTCTATATATACATGTATTGTATCATAGCAATATTATATGTCTAGTGATGATACAAAGTATTATACAAAAAGTGACAATATCGTTCAAAGGTATGTGATGTTTAATTTATTACATCGACAAAGTCCGTATTCAGTTATAGTACAAAAGTAACGGTATGGTGACGTGTAGTATGAACAATAATACGTCGGTCTATAGAAGTGTTACAATGGCAATAGAAGTGGGTTATAATATGGTCAAATGTATATCAAATTGAATTACTCTAATATTTAGGATTTCAATTATTGGTTTTCCCGAACCATTACAGAAATAGTTACAATTCCATCGATATTCCTGCGCGATTTCTTGTAAGAATTAAACAGTTTCGTCTTTATTATTGTATATATGGAATTGTCTCGTATGTGAAAACAAAGAAAAGTATAGAATGTTTTAAATGGAAAGTTTTAATACATTTATGTGTCTTGTCATCTCTATGTTTTTGATACATAACATGTATGAAGTTAGTTGTTGATATAAAATACCCTTGTAAATATTGGCATGTATAAATATCTATCATTATATTGATTGATATCGAAAATACTTGTAGAGAAAGCGGAGAAAAGTGGAAGTCATTTTGTATTAATATGAGGAACCTCGTTTAAAGACAGCTGCTGTGTACATGTACGTGTGAATAAACCACTCCACTATAATTTCAGTAATAACCGGGAGAATCATTTTAATTATGAAACCTTAGAGCGGCACTTACTGCTCTTGCAAATAGGCGGCGCCGTATGTGATAATTTTATAGCAGTCGATATAAGAAAATGCTCATGTCAATTTTGCTATGCCAATTTTTTTCAATTTTTGTTTTTGTTTTCTGCATAGATGAAGAGTATTTCTACACTATACAACATAAAAAGAAATTTATTCCTAAACATATTATCATTAGACAGATTTGTTAAACGAGTTTACTGATACAAACGGAACTACAACCTTGATCGGTGTCACAAGTTTTTCTTTATGACGTTTTAATGATAGTGCGTTAATTTTCCAGTATGTAGCATTGTAAACAAGCACTTTTGATTATCTATGTATTACTGTTCGTTTTACTTTTTATCGTTCGCAATTAACGTTATTACGGAATGAAACGTCTTCATGCTTTGTCGGAAAATCCATGTTTATTAACACTGACGTTGAAAGCAAGTTGCAAAATATTATGACTTACGGTAATAATTGAAACAAATCATGCATGCATTTCTTCCTACCTGTGAGGTGTAGATGATATGGCAACTGAATACTGAGACTACAATATATTACTTGATTGTTATCTGACGTTGACAAGTGTAGAAAATGCATTCATAAAATAGTTTGTTTCTAGTCTGTTATTGTATCCGCACTGACTTGATTTTGCCACAACGATATGAGTTTTTAAATAAATAATATACGTTCAGAAAACATAGAAACATCGAACAACAACCATAAAAATTGAAGCACTAACGCTGATGGGTCTGAATTATAAAACAGTGTCCCCTGTTCGCTCTTGATAAAAAAGAAAGAAGTTTAAAAACTGCAGAGGATCTCTGAATATGGCCTGAACCCTCCTTCTTATTTAGCATGATTGAACTTACCTACTCTACCCGCCTGAACACCAATAATCAGTATCTAGCCAGCTTATTTTGCTTTTAAATAAACTAATTGACTTAGATAAACATTTATTTTTGTTTCCAGCTATGTGCGTTTCCTGTTATTTGCAGGTGATTTTTATAAATGGTTTGCGTCAATCAACCAATTAAGCAAAACGCTGACCTATTTTAGTAGTTTTCTATGATAATATTTTTATTTTTTTTACCATATAACTATATAAGTCTAGTTTTTATTTACCTTCGAGTATGCGAATTAATATTAAAACGAAATAATAAAAAGATTTAAAGTATGCTTATATTTATTGCTCCGTTGACAATAATAAAAATGGTACTGGAAACCGTACCAAGAAAGAAAACGTTCGATTCCAATTTATATTTCCTTGTCTTTAAATAATCGCGTGTACATCAAACTATAACAATAGATATTCAGTTTGAAAACACGCAATAAAATTTAAACTTTTTCGAAAACGAAGGAAAAAGAAAATGCGAAGGAAGAAAAAAAAACGAGATATATATACATGGATTCTGTTAAAAAATGTGTTGTTTACTGTCAAATTGATGTACCCACACGAAGGGAAAATATATTTTAAGGTTGGCTACATTTTGTTAATGATGCCACAAAACCCTGGCGTCGTCCAAGTTTTACATCAGATAATGAAGCCAATAACGTATTTGAAAAAAGTAATATATGCATATCAGGAATCGCCACACTAAAAAAAACACAGCCTCCCCACGCAGCGAAAAAGAAGAGAGGAAGAGAGAGAGAGAGCATGTTTTATATAAGTATGTCAATTCAAATAGGACGCCACAAACAATTAACGAAGAAGAGAACCTTTGGGGATACCGCCTTGGAACGGTCAGTGGCTTTAAACCAGGTTCTAGGGTGCACCAACCTCACACTCGCCCCAACAGGTTCTCGTATCACAAAACAAGCACAAGTTGTCTTGGTGAAATAACTCCAACCCACCCATCGGGTCAACAATGTTGCATGCAAAAGCACACAAAAATATTAAACATAAGAAGCTAATAGCATTGCAAAGCTAAAGAGTAGGTACTCAATGATCTTACCGAGCCCAGAGCTCCTGGGGTAAAATCAGCAAGAACACGATGGCAGGGATAAAAGAAACGAATCGAGCTTCTAGGTTCTTTAAAGAAAAGATTTCCCCATAAACCTTCATAAACTCTTAAACCCCTGCCACCGTCGTGCAACCAAAGAGGTAAGCATAATGATCAACTGTAGATGGGTTAATCATCAGGCCTGCAGAGCGCTGTAAAATATCATGTTGGTAACCTTTCTATTTAAATTTACAGATGGTTTTTACAAATAACCGAGAGAAATTAACATTGCCTTTTATCTTCTTAAGTTTGTAAATTAAATCTCCATAAAACACCGGCTGTGAAATGCCTTGTTGCAAAAGTGATTTTAAACTGCATCTGTGTTTATGAATTAGATCTGGGTATCGGCGATAAAACTTGCAAACGGTTTTCCTTAATTTGTGATACCGATAACCCTGTTTTAAAAGTTTTTCTGTAATGCAAAGATTACGTTCATTGAAATCATTTACATCGTTGCAAGCTCTTGAAAAGCGAACAAGCTGTGAAATATAAACC
This sequence comes from Corbicula japonica, assembly GCA_038501625.1. Lineage (NCBI taxonomy): Eukaryota > Metazoa > Mollusca > Bivalvia > Venerida > Cyrenidae > Corbicula > Corbicula japonica. Next base: position 241,043 of record JAZAYU010000035.1, on the reverse strand, counting down.
CCGTAAGATGTTGCACGAGGCACATCGCCGTCTAAAAACGGAAAATTTACTACACTAATATTAAAATCGTCTCTTTTATCATATATTTTAGTAGTGACGTAACCATTTTCAATAGACAGATTTAGATCAAGAAAGTTTGCTTGCTTTTCTGAAGTGTTAGCTTTATTAAGCTGTAGTTCTTTAGGATAAATCTTGTTAACCAGTGATGAAAAATGGTTATTATCTATATTTAATAAATCATCAAGGTATCTTGATGTGTTATTAAAAGCTGTAATAATATCATCTTGATGTTCGGTAGAAAGAGATAACATAAAGTCTCTTTCATAACAGTATAAAAACAGATCAGCAACAAGGGGTGCACAATTAGTACCCATTGGAATGCCAATTACTTGTTTATAAATAGAGGTACCAAATCTCAAATTAATATTATCCAATAAAAATGTGAGCGCCTGGATAAGGTCTTGACAGGTCCATGAAGTATAATTATCATAAGAACCATCTGTAAAGAATGCCCTATGTTCATTACAAGCAATAAATGTTTTATTTTCTCTAGCAAAAGTTTTTTCAACGAGACTGGTTAGCTTGTCTTTTATCAAATTATTGAAGTTGCTAAATCTGGTGTCGATCATAGGGCTCGACAGATTGCACGGACTGTTGGCATTTCACCCGAATGTGGTTTTTGAATTCGTCAACGTTGATTGAAAATGATACGAAAAGCTGCTAGATGGATACTAGGGCTGAAAACCAGTCTCAAATCTAAAGCATCTGATTGGCTGAAATGGCGACTGGTCGCCATTTCAGCCAATCAGATGCTTGAGATTTGAGACTGGTTTCCATGCTCAGTTTTATAACCTTGGGCACAATTCTGCTGACTGACGAGCAGAAACGCATCCAAGATTCAACTGCTAACAACTATTGCAAATGTATTCAAAAGTAGACATTATTCTAAACTTTCTACATGTTTATCATCTGATAAACACATGCTCTCTGTGTGACGAAATGTGGAAAAGACATGTTCCCATTTTAAGAGCCAACTTTGAAGATAACCAACAAAATACAAGCAGCTTATCGGCGACCAGATTCAGAGTGAGTGTGGTGAAAAAGTTATTTTCGTGGTACACTTGGTACTCATAGTCCAGTGTCCAAGGTTATAAAACTGAGCACGGAAACCAGTCTCAAATCTCAAGCATCTGATTGGCTAAAATGGCGACAAGTCGCCATTTCAGCCAATCACATCCTTGAGATTTGAGACTGGTTTCCATGCTCAGTTTTATAACCTCCAGTCCAGTTCCTTATCCAGGGGCTCTGGTCTCTGTAAGGTCATTGAGTACCAACTTATTTACTTGACAATGCATTAGCACCTTGTGTTTTATGTTTGTTTGCTTTTGCAACATTATGCAACATTGTTGAGTTGATGGGTAAGTTGTAGTTTATTGACCTTGTACACAACTTGTTTGTACATAAGAGAACCGGTTTGGGCAAGTGTTCGTGCACCCTAGAACATGGGTTTAAACCCTAAGTGAAAAAGTGGTTTTGCCACTGGCCGTTCCGAGGCGGTAACCCTCAGGTTTTCTTTAACTTATTGTTTATGATTTCACAAATTAAATTGATCAGTTGATAAACCCATGATCTCATGTACCTCTCTACTTTTTGGCCGCGTCGAGGGACTACATTATGTTTTCGGAGCGTGGCAATTCCTGATATGCATATTTCACTTTTTATTCCAATGCCGCGGGGAGTCTTTTAAATGCATTCTTTAATATAAAGCAAAGCTTTATTTTAAGGTGATATATTCTTGCGCATCCGAACTCGGCGATAACTCATCGTAGTTTATTCTTTTTTGTAGAATAACTAATGTTAGCCGGTTTATTATTCTCTCTGTTTCTGTAAATGACAAAAAGGATTTAAACAATGAAGTTTTTATTTAGAAAAAAATACACTTAGTCTATTTTTCTATGATAGTAGAGCTTACAATCTAAAGGATTCCACCACAATGTTTAGGCTTTTGTATTCCCATAAATATAGTTTAATTGTTTTTGCATTGTTTCAAGCTGCGATGATTAACATCAGTTAAACGTGTGTATCTTAGTAGTTATAAACGTGTGGTACTTCTGGATTGCAATGAACGATAGCGAGGAACGATCAGAATGTTATGGTAGCAATACGGCCACAAGTACGTAGCTCCTGATCGATTCAGTTGTTTTTTACATTAATTCTAGCACGCCTTTTTGTTTTTAACCTTAACGCGTACTGTTTATGACATAGTACTCCATGTATGTGCCGCGTCATGGGAAGAGTACTCCATGTATGTGCCGCGTCATGGGAAGAGTACTCCATGTATGTGCCGCGTCATGGGAAGAGTACTCCATGTATGTGCCGCGTCATGGGAAGAGTACTCCATGTATGTGCCGCGTCATGTGAAGTCTTCGCTTCGTATTTTTATTATATTTTGAGTTGTTGATTATTGTAACTAGTTCATTTGATTTTTCCTAGCATATTTAAAACGCGTCTTATTTACAGCACTTTATTGGTTGTAAAACTAGTTCCGAAGCCAGCTCATACAGCTTTAGCAGCAAGAAACTACCTTATTAAAGATATAATCAACACCCATATATCAAGTTAACAATACTAAAATTCACGTTCCTTGTAACAGTTCGCATTTCTTAGAAAATGTTAAATTTTATAATTTTTATTACTGATCATTACTGGTTTCATGAATTTAAAAACTGCATGCAAAATACATGATAAAACAACATACATATTTTAAGATATTTCCGTTTTTTTTCCATTTTTATGGTTCTTACCTAAAGACATTAAGGTCTAATACAAAGAATTCGAAATAATGTTTTATATGCTTAACGACCGTTTTAAATTACAGATTGTTATACTCTTACACTTACTTTGATATTGATTGTTTGAAAGCCACCGAACACAATCATAAAACATTGCAGGGTCGGTTTTACTGAGCCTTCTCATGTGCACAAAGATTGAAATGCGTATTACTGCTTCGCCGCCAAGTCTGGGTTGAGCGCAAGTCAATATGTATAATATTCAGTGCAACTTATTCAAATGCATGAAAGATAACAGCATTGAGCCACACGGCGCATTAAAGTAAACAATCACAGCAGTACAACTTAAAATTATTTTTTTCATCATGACATTTTTACATATTAGATATTAAATGCCGGTTTCTATGAAGTAAAATATTTTTAATTTAAACTATAAGTATGGAGTGGACAGTTATCGAAATGTTGTCATCAATTTATTTTGCCCTTCAGTAGGAAGTTACATATGTACCACATTGGTAATTTTTTGGAAGCAGAAACAGGAACACGCTGGTGCCACCTTTAAACCTATTTCTGCAAATTTCCCGACTGTCGTCTTCTAAAACATTTTCAAGCTGAAATCTACTAACAAGCAGGATAGAGAGTGTGTTGAAAAAGAAAACATAAAAAACTTTAAGCTTCTTTTTAAATTAAATGTGCGTGACGCAAAGAAAAAGAGTGAGACATACTTTAACATGTTTTCCCATTGGCTGTTATGCAATTTTGTCCTATTGATTTAATAGTTTCTATCTGATAATGGGCTTTAAAATTTAGGCAGCAGAAAAAGTCTTATAAGATTGTTAGTTACCCAAAATTGCAAGTATATAACAGTGCTACATTGCCATATCGAATGGCTTTTTTCATCAATGTAAATGATACGGTAAAATTGGTAACTTTCTATTGACAGTAAGAATATAATATAATAATGTTCATGTTACTGCAATCTCAAACATGGAACACACACATAGCCTGCAACACTATTAATAATTAACATTGTCGTTTAAAGGTATTACATAATTAAGAAGTGCAGGAAATGCATATCTGTAAATCTTTGTAGTTGTCGGGAAATACTTGCATTTGAATATAAATTAAGCGTCAACCGAAATAGCTGAATGCTTTCTCTTCACCGAGGTGTTAAATTGGTCTTTTGCAAACATGAAACTGTACTACATAAAATGTAATACCCTAGGACATAAGAACAGCTGAACACTCATCTCCAGACAGAAGTTTTTATCTAACAAACAAGAGGGAGTGCTTGAATAGCAATTAATGAATTTCCTCCTCATATCGTAGTCGTAGAATTTCATTTCTTGCTTTCATAGTTTTAGACATAAGTCGTCCTATAGCGTAACATTCAAACATGTTCAAACTGTATTTCAGTACCGATTTACCGCGCATTTTTATTAATAAAATATTTTACTGATTCACTAAAGTGCCTCATCTTTTAACTGCTTGTTTGAATCGGTATTTGTTGTATTCATCGGGGTATGGGAAACAATGTTAAGTGTATGAAATTCGAGGAAAGAATGATGCTTTTTTACATTATATGTTTCTTTTCATATGTCGTAGAACGCAACATATTATCATTATAATTCTTATTTTACGTTGTTTTTACCAAACTGTTTTAATCAGTTTTTGTGACGAAATGACATATTTTAACATCCGCAATAGGAACAGCAAAGTGCATTATGGGTAAAAATAAAACAGTTAACGTAGATATTTCTGTGTTCAATATTTATTTCCATAATATCATGAGATATTATGTCCATAGGGGTAATGACATATACATCTTTAAGTATTGTTTTTTTTTTCATATGACCTATGAAGAATCCAAGAAACTAAATAGAGGATATTTGTTTTTACCAGTGTAGGATAGAAATATATTTCACCGAGGGAGCTCCGGAATTCGTATTTTCACTGGTGGCGAAGCCACGAGAGAAAATATATAATTCCGGAGTTCACGAGTGAAATATAACTCTATCTTTACTGGTAAATACAAATTTTCCTTTTTTTTGCTTAAAGTGAACAATGTGTGAAATTGACAGAAAAATGCATGAAATGGCGCCAAAAAAACCCACGTTTGTTTATGACGTGACGTCATGACGACGTCATATACCCATTTAAACCCGTTTTCTAAACGTTCTCATTTGGAATGTTATATGCGTTTGTGTACCAGCGTGAAAAAAGCAGTGAAAATAAAAAATTTTCACCGAGAAAATTCTATTATTCACTAGAAAGCAAAAAAATAAAAGATTGCATTGACTTGTTGGAAATGAAAATGCAAAAAAAAATAACTCTTAACATAATAAATATGCAAAAACTAACAAATACGTTCTTTAAGATCATCTGATATAGTATTTTGGGAATGATAATATAATTCGTCTCTGTAAAATCCTTAGAATTACAGACAGGAAAATAAATGTCGTACCGTTTATAATTGTGCAACACTGTCTTCATTAGTTAATCAGCGAGAACATGCTTTATTGTTGAGATGTAGAATGGCTCAGGACACTGAACCATTAGTTTTGGATCTCCATCAACAACAAATAAGCGGAATTCCAACCACAGAAGTTAAATATGTTTTCTGAATAGCTTTGCTATTATCTTTGATTTCTAACTGGAATTGTTAACAATGTACATTTAATTATTGACACAACGCTTACGATAAAGTAAACTTTTCAAAGATTCAACTTCCAAACATACACAGTAGATTTTAAAACTATATCATCATCATCATCATCATCATCATTTTCATCATCATCATCTTCAATATCACCATTCAATAAGAAATCATTATGTTTCAATGATATTAAATTATAACAATCGGTAATACCAAAATATCAATACGATGACTACTTCAGTGATACTGTCAATTTGTTAATCTTATTGTTACAAATATTGAAACTATGGATGAACCTTATTTAGACTAATGCCTACTGGCAACATTAAGCAATTCGATGAATAATTAAAGGAATCATTGTGACAACTAAATATTGATATGAAGTATTGAACTATTTCGGTCAAAAACAATCCAAACTAAAATCATATAAGATACGAGCATGTGTTACAAAGAAGGGCTATAGATTCTTTTATGGTTCCTGTTAGATGTTGTTTTATTTTCAATGTGATGTACATTATTAATATAATAAATGCAAAGAAAAGCTTAACCTGATTTCAATCGCGATTTGGGTCACTTTTTTATAGAGAGATTGGGGTTAAGCGTGCTACTGATTATTTTGGATTCTTATTGGTGTTTGTCATCAACTCTCTAATTTAAATGTTTATTGCCACAAACACTATGTTGTTGTTTCCATTTATACTATACTTTTAAATACTTCATGAAGTATCAGTAAAATTTTCGAAGCCAACACACATCTGCTTTTAATTTTATGCAATCATCTGCAAAAACAACAACACCAGCAATAAAACCAAATCAATCATGATAGATACCAGAAACCTGATAACGGGTTTGACACGGATTGACCTCACTTGAATGTAAACAAGCATTATTCTTTCCACGAATTTCATACACTTAACATTGTTTCCCATACCCCGATGAATATAACAAATACCGATTCAAACAAGCAGTTAAAATATGAGGCACTTTAGTGAATCAGAAAAATATTTTATTAATAAAAATGCGTGGTAAATCGGTACTGAAGTACAGTTTGAACATGTTTGAATGTTACGCTATAGGACGACTTATGTCTAAAACTATGAAAGCAAGAAATGAAATTCTACGACTACGATATGAGGAGGAAATTCATTAATTGCTATTCAAGCACTCCCTCTTGTTTATTACATAAAACTTATGTCTGGAGATGAGTGTTCAGCTGTTCTTATGTCATAGGGTATTACAGTTTTATGTAGTACAGTTACCAATTTTACCATAAAAAGAGAACTATTTTATTCAACAAAACCGTGGATCTTTCACCCATGATACCAATGCTTATTATGTTATTCAAAGAATATGTCGCTTTGTGACCTTACAAATAATTTTGTTATTCGCATGTGTTCACTTTATCTCGCGGCAGTTGGTCATCCTGGTGGTATAATTGGTTACATGAATAAATCATTTGCTTTTCACCTTTCACTCTTTCTGACAATTTGATAGTAAAAAATACAACTGAACACATAACATCTAATAGATTATACTAATTTTGTATATTGTGTTCTTTGTTAACTCAGACATTCGGAATTTGCCGCAAAAAATCATTATTTCCGGCAGTAAAGCACACTACATCATTTACGGAAAAGCAGTGATTTGTTTTCAATTAGTTTGATACTTTCACAGCAATTAAGTAAATACCTTGCATCTATATAAATAATAAGAAATCTGTAAGTGCTTATATTTGCATTGTTCGGTGGATTTAATGATATAGTATAGAGAAGCTTGTTACAGATACGAGTTTAGCGAAGAAAACTTTATTGACAATGTTGCTGTATTGAGCGAGTTAGTTTCATGGTAGGAACTTTTTATATACCACTACATCCAAAACCACGTGCCCTCTCTATGCACTAATAAATATAGTATTACTATGCCACTATGTAGTTTTGGCTCACATTTATTGAAAAAAATATGTTAACTGGTTCCTGAAGTATAATTGTACACTCATATTATGGTGTAAATAATATGTATAACTAAAACTATAATAAATAACATGGAACCTTTTAGATCGCAATAGCTTATATACTGCATTCATTTCATTAATAACGTTTTATTTAATAAATAGTTAGAACGTTTTATATACAACAATAAAAACAATCACTTGTGATTATTTCTGTATCAATGTGTAGATTGTATAACTGTGCAGTTTTGGTTCAGTTATTGCACAGATTTGCGAAATGGTAGAAAACTTTGATATGTTTCCTGTTGCATTTTTGCTGCTTTACCACTTGTTTTCCACACGTACTAATGTGTTAATATATCATAACGTGCAATATTCGCAACTGCTACAAGACTGCATTCGTATTATTTATACGTTTGATTCAAAACAATTGTGCCTTTTTTCCGGAAACACAGTTTATTAATGACGGTTAATTGATTTGCAAAACTTTCCGATTTGTTTTACTGACCGTTCCAAGGCGGCGAACCCTCATGTTCATTTTTTCTTTAATTAATTGTTTGTGGTGTGTGTCTTAATCAAAATTTATCATTTTATAATCACATGTTTTCTTCTGGGCTATTTGGAGAGACTGTGCTTTCAGAATCTGGCTATTCTTGATATGCATGTTTCATTGTTTTGCATATTCGGGCTTAACGAGCTTATTGAAAACCACCAGTAATCATTAAAACATTGAAATGGAAAACGGCAAAATAATTACGACCGTCACATTTCACTAAACGACTGATGTTGTAATTGAGAATAAGTATTCCTGCTAAATCAAAGAAAGATAAAATATTGAATAAGTATTTGGCGACTATTTAAGAACGCCATGCCATGCGTATATTGTATCTAGTGCTGGCAGACATAGGAATCTTTCGCTATCATATAAAACAGTTCAACATAGTCCGCCCACTAGGGTTTCTTGTTACTCTCAATTCACTTAAAAGATCCGATGGTCCTGCTATTAAATTTATGCGTTTCTGGCAGAAACATAACCTTAGAACCAACAGAATATTGCTCCCGGATTTCAAGCTTGTTTAGCTCCATAAAAGAGATCATAGAGATTTTCTTCAATCCACGTAACTCAGCATAATACTATCATAAGCTTCTGTTAAGCTTGAAAATCTGTTTGATCCATCGTAACTTATATTTATGCTGCTTAAAATTTATCTTATCCACTGTAACATAGATTTTCGTGCATTATCTTGTTATTATAAATATTTTTATATTTGAGGCACGTCGCGGGAAAAGGTACCTTCGGTCAATTTTAGTGATATTTTAGTTTTTACTAAATTTAGAAGAAACTTACAATTATAAACCAATTTCTTATAACTAAAATATACTTGTGTTACACATTTTGAGAATAAAATGGTATTTTTACCACGAAATGTATAAAAAAATATTGTCATCTGCTCAAATTTATGACGTCATTTCAAAGATTGACGTCAACTGTCCGAAAGTACCTTTTCCCGTGACGCGCCCCATTTGTGATTATATTAATCATATGGTGTTTTCTAAAGACTCTTTCGAGGATATACAGATTTATAAATAACGGTGCAGATTATTAGCTATTTACTTTATTACTATAAACCACGTTGTTAAAAATTGGCTTACATTTGCTCAACAAGCAATGACTGTAGATTATATGTAGTGTATAATTATTTCCATAAATAATACTATTTGATTATAATTTTGAATGAATTGTACTATTGAAGAGTTATGTACAACATCTACTAACATGCAAAAAAAAGAATAAGGAAATAAAAGGGAAATTTTCAGTTCGGAAGGGTAAATCCAGACAACTCAAATCGACCACTCTTTTCTCGTTCCAGATTTCACCATTTAAATTTCGAAGACGTGAAAAAATTGAATACTTTTATGTTTTTCATTTTATAGTTTATTTTACAAATTTGAATTTATCACGGAAGATATTAAGTATTTTAATAATTTAATAATTGTTTTATACTAGTCATATGGGGTCATTTGTATGACTTGATTTACATGAGGGATGTAAGATGTATAATTTTTCCTAGAAATAGTGAAAACACGCGAAATACCGATGTAGTATGCGAGAACAATTGATTCAAAGAAATAAAATACTGGATAACGGTGCTGATTTCAACCCGCATACAATTTTCTTGCAATCGCTTGTGACTAAGTAAATAGTTACCCGCCCGTATTTTAATTAATTTATAACTGTTGAATTTAATTGATTAAATTAAATTTAACTGTTATAAATTAAAAATTTGAATGCGCTTAATTAGGTTTAGATTAGTGTTTTTAACTTAGTTGATAATGTTGAGTTTTGTTCTTCGTGTTTTTGAAATAAAATTCAATTTTCTCTTTTTCAGTTTGTGATCTGTACATTTAGGAAAATTAAAAAATACCTCCTACATGTTAAGAGTAAGAATCTGAAAAAATGCGGTATTTAGACTAGTTTTAACGGTTTTCAAGATAAAAGAATATTTGTTGTATAACAAACAAACTTGGACATTTCTTTGTAAATGCATGTTCAATTATGTATGTCTGGGCCTTATCTAAAATGAAATGTGCAATTGATTTTCGGTTGTTGCATTTATTTTGTATCTTATCGCCAAAATGTCCTAAGAGCACTCATAAAATTGATTGTTGTAGAGGAATATTTCCAACATATTCGCTTATGCGGCTGATTGAACACTTCTATCTTGTATGATTTAATGGGTTAACCTAGGAAGTTTTGCGTATACTACAGCACTTTTATCATTCGTGAAATGTAATCACAATTTGTTTGCAAATGAAAATCATAAAGTTGGGAAATCACAACACATAGGTCGTTGCCTTGGTGTGTAGTTAACACCGGCCACAGGACTGTACACAAATACAAACATATAAATGTAATGAAGACATTATTCAAGAGAATCCAGATAATTACCCCAATTTCGCAAAACAATTAATTAGTTCATTAATTCTGTTCAGTGTTAAAACAGTTAACATGTTCATTAACCTCAAAGTCACGTGTTCGCTTATATTTGCCTCCGTCGTTTAAAAAACAGATACAGTAAACAAAATATCCATATTTGTACTGGTTACTGATGGGTTTTAGACTTGCCAGGATTCCCATTTTTAACCTAAACGGGTACTTTGAGTTAGACAATAACATGTCATACATATTATTGTTCGTAGTAATATGGAATATAATTTTCGCAACGCCATACAATATCTCATTTCTCAGACCTTATTAACAATGAATTAAAACGTAATATGAGCCATTTGGGTAATTAGTTTGCCAAACATACGGTCAATATTTTTCCAAATATAGAGCTTCACGAAGCAAGAATATGTAAGTATTCCAAGAAGACACAGAAGTTTTCCGAAAAAAAACCTCAAGAAACACAGTCTTCCCACACATTCCCGCACATTCAATAATTTAAAAGCAGTGGGAAGAGACAGATTAAGCTAACTATCGCCTGACTTGTAATTGACCAAATTAATAGAAAGGTTTCAGAAATCTCTAGGAATAATTTTTGTAGCATTTTAAAGGTTTGACCTGAATGTTTCTGGTAGGAAACAATTTGTAAAATGAGACCGTCGTTTTAAGTGTTGAGGTGAGCAACCTGCAATATGTTAAGGTTTTTTTCGCGAGTCTAAATAAAGTTAATGAAGATGGTTATACATATATGCAATGCAACTTCCATCCAGTACAACTAAAATTAATCTTAATAAGATATTAACATACGACGGGTTGCTAAGTTTTTCATTTAAAAGTTTAATTGTACATTTTTTATTTAGCAGTTTAATTGTACACTATACAATAGGACATATTTTGTTAAGAATTCCAAAAAAGAACATTAAGTTCGTTAGCAGTTCTGTTTTATAGCGAAAATACATATAAACCGTTCAGAATTACATTTCTTCAAAATCCCAGAAGCGTATAAGAAACAAACTTGGATTTTATATTCAATCCCTTGCTTTTCCGTACAAAAGCTCATGGGATTAAATACTCATAAAATGAAGTCGACAGTTGCAAATTAAAATTTCACAAATGCTGGAAACATTGAAACGACTCTAAGTCAATAATTTAAATATCGAATTATGTGTTGTAAAGCAGCTGAATAGCTAAATGAGTTATTTACAATTTATGTGGGTTGATTTAAGCAAGATATCGAGTTTGGAATCATGGACGTATGCAAAGATCTAGAGTGTGATTAGTTTTCAGAGAGAAACGTCACATATGCAGATTTTATGATCATGTAGGACTTGCGGACAATATTGTTTGCAAACAAAGCGGCTCATAAGAGCAAGTCCTATCCCAACATAATGTTTCATTGCATGTTTAACTATCGGATATAAATCACAGAGTTGTTGACATGCATCATCGTTTAACGTTTGCAAACATTCACGCTTGTTTACAAAGTACTCGGATATCGTGCTTAGTCATTTGCAGAACCAGGGTACAAGCTGACTGTCCCATAAAGGCATAACAGTTTAATATGAACATTTGAGATACTAACAATGCCCACGTAAACATAATTTTTAATGCATTTTTAGAGGTGGTAACTGATCGCTTTTTCAATTATGTCTTAAATGGCGTGCAATGTTAAGAACAACTTTTTACTTTAAGAACTTTTCGCGGATTTCGTGGGGCGACCGAAATAAGAATTTAAAACCACAACGAAATGTAGAATTTAGCATCAACGTAGTTTTGAAATTTGAGGTCCTCGTATTTAAGAACACAGAAAATGTGTGAAACGGATTACCATAGAATCTTATCCCACGAAATAAAGTGCATTTATGTCGGAGTTTTCGGCTATAGGCGCATAAAGAGTTCAGGTCATAAAGGCTAATGTAAATTGAGACATTAAGAAACTCGTGTCAGATTTATTCAATGCTGGGAACTGAATCTTCCCTAGAATCCTATTTCCAAAGATTAATCGACCTTAAACGTTTTAGTGTTTTTTCTTTGCGTTCTCTTTTCTGTTCAACATTGAATTTGTTCATGTGATAGTCATCTTAAATCATTAAAGTGATTTGACTGACATTTTAGATACGATTTCATAATGGCTAGTTAAATATTGATACTCCGGCAAGCTCGTTATTTTGCACGATTAAACACGAGAAACTTTGAACATTTCTAATATTATAAAAAATCTCTTATAAAAATTCTACTGAACACAACAAAAACGATTAAATATATAATTTATAAAATGTATGTTACGTTAATTATTTTGAGAAGTTATTTGAGTGAAAATAATTTTGGGAAGAATATGCGGGAGGTTGAGTGCTTTGTAAAACTACCCGTAACCGATGTCATGCAGCGATGGTTACGTATATCAGGGCTATCCGATCAACCTTTTTTGGGATTGTCCCGGCTAGCTCAGTTTGTTGCGTCGCAGGGATTGCAGGGCTATGCGCTGTCGCCGTAACGGTACGGGTTCGCTCCCAACCAGAGGCACTATCATTTGTAATGATTGAAACACCCAGTGAACTACATTATATTGCTACCTACCTTTCCAAAGTGGTACCCTGCTATTGATTGCTTGTCGGTTTCGTTCTTATTTCATTGTTGTTATTGGATTTTAACTATGTGAATTTATTTACTTTCTTTAACTGATCTAAGTGGAAAGATCTCCTGTTGTATATGTGGCTATTCCAAACCAACTATTATCACTTCCATATTGATCTAAACGTTCACTGTCGCACCTATCTGTGTAAATGTCGTTAAAGAACGATCAAGTTTCTACGACATTTAACAATTTTCTTTCATTCTATGGCTACTTTAAGATATAATTTCGGTCTCCTCGTCCAAAACCAAAGGTTCAGTAGATATAATTATTTATTTTGTTATGAGTTTTGTTAGTAGGTAGTGGGATGGAGTTCAATAAAAAATTCTATCGTGCTCGGATTTGTAAATCTAGGCGTTATCGCCGTTGTGGTACGATTCCCGGTGTTTGTGTTTATTATTTATTTCTGCCACCATGATCTTGCTGATTAAACTTTATGTTAGGTTCCAATGTTATAAAACTGAGATTAGAAACCAGTCTGGTCGCCATTTCAGCCAATCAGATGCTTGAGATTTGAGACTGGTTTCTATGCTCAATTTTATAACCTTAGACATTGGTGTGAGGTTGGTACGCCCTAGGACCTGGACTGGAGGTTATAAAGCTGAGTTTGGAAACCAGTCTCAAATCTCAAGCATCTGATTGGCTGAGATGGCGACCAGTCGCCATTTTAGCCAATCAGATGCTTGAGATTTGAGACTGGTTTCCATGCTCAGTTTTATAACCTTGGGCACTGCCTCAAACTCACGGTGGCAGAATGAACGATTTTTACAGATACATGTATACATGTAGGACCAGTACTAGTTTTGCACAAAAAAGAAATATGCTTATAACAAAAAGGACCTTTCTATAAACTAAGCACCATTGTTCCATTAAAGGTGAACTCAACATATTCTTCATTCACCTATTCATCTATATTTTTTTCAACGGTTATACTTACTGCTAAGCTTGATTATGATATTGTTATAACAAAATAGTTTTTTTATTATATTAAAGTCATCCATACAATATCAAACACCAATAAATGTTTAAGCGAAATGAAAAAAACAACAACAACAAAAACAAACAACAAACGAATAGCTGTTAAAAGTACAAGACTAAACAATAAAGATAAAGAATGTGAAAATTAGGAAATACGCTCGTAGAGTGGCATCAAAATGACAACAAAATCACAACACCGAGATATAATTTATTTCTCTTTAACGCCGCGTGTAATCAAATTTAAATCTGAGTAAAGCTTCAAAATCAGCATTGTTTTTACTGAAATAATTCAATACCAAGTATATCTTTCTGATGAATATGTTAGGCGATGACCTCAGTAAATAACTAATCCATCAGCACTGTCAAATTAGGCTGCAGAAACAACATGGATGGCGGGCAAATACGGAAAATTGTCACAGAAATATCAGTTATAGATGTTTATTTCCAGGCGATATTAAGATCAGAAAACCAATTTTACAATTTTCTGGGTTGGAAGCCTCAGCAGCAATTTCAAAAGGTGTGTAGAAAATATGCTTTACAATCCCAACTCAACAAATGGTTGAGATTATTCTACTGGCGACGTAGATAACCGAGGTACTAAACCACGGTCAGTTTTTTATTACACCATAGTTAAACCTTGTGTGTGTGTTTTGTTCACGTCATTCGTACGCGACAATTAAGTAAATTGATTCGTTCCTTGACAGTTTTAATCTTAAGTGTAAACGTAAGATTTGAAAATGAGCAATTTATAGAGTCGATATTGTTTATTTATCAATGTACCACCAAATCGAACTCACTGTGAAGAAAATGAAAGAGTAATAATCTTAAGCAAGACAAAACTATATTGAAAAAAATTGTTTCTTCTCAGTTTACAAAAAATCCATTTTCCAGCGTTCTATAATGTGGAGCAGTGCTACTCGACCAGATATGTGGTCTTTGACAATTGCAATCGCGACTTTTTCATAACATCTTCTCAAAGTAATTGTTTGTACTTGGTTACTTTAAACATCCTAATAAATATAAAAATAATGTAAGCACAAAATGTACTATTTATCATTTTCCAATCAGGCTTGACAACCCAAAAGAAAATAGCATGCATGGATTGTTAATGAAAGTTTTAAAATTTGCCAAACTAAAATGATGAGAGTTTACATAGTTTCAAGTCTCAGATTTTCATTGATTAATAAGCAAACATAATCAAAATGTAATTTAGCCTTAGATGTTTCCGGTACTTTTTTGGCTATTTTCTCTATTTTGTACACATCAGCGCATGTTTCAAAAAATGAAATGTCAACTTTAGATGCTCATTCGAGTGCTTCGGCGACATACAATAGAATTGCTGGAGAGCGCGCTGTTCCTATGACAAATCGGCGAACATTTTCTTTTAAAAGTATAAATCGACGTAGTTTGTTTTCGTACTTGAAACAGTAATAAGTTGTGATAGATGAATGTTCTTTAATGTTTTGACCACAGAAAACAATGATAGTAATAAGTTTTCGAAATATCTTATAAAGTTCTTTAAAATCTAGGATTTTGTAAATATAAAAACAGTAATAACGTTTAAAGTTAAAAATAAGATAAAATAAACCGCTGTTGTACCAATAGATATTGAACTTCTCTGTATTGTAATATGACTAGCAAGCATCGTTCTTATACAATGTTTCAAACCTGTCATTTATTGTGTCTGTCAGAAAAAGTGGCTTTCCCAGATTACGGTACTTTTCGGCCATTAATACGTTGTTTCGAAAATGTCAGACTTATTGCTAGCATGACGTTCGAGACACTGGTATAACTGCGTATATAACATCAATATCACAATTTACAAATGTCAAGATTAAGTGCATTTACTTTCCGAATGACCCTATTTGGTTTTTTGAAAAATTGGTTGACCAGATAAATAAATGACAAGATGAACTTTGAAAGTCCCCGAACATTACAAATATCATAATATAGCAGCTTTGTTTGACTGAGCCTGTTTATAAGCAGTAATGGAAGTGCATATTACTTTTCACGCCGCCTAACCCCGAGTTTACCGCAACACAATATTAGAAAAATATACTTGCCCTGCTTGAAAGCCTTAAAAGAACAATGTTCATTTCACCAAGAATAAATACATTTAGAAGCTCTTATTTTAAACAACACATTGATATTAACATATTTAAGAATTAAATAAATGTGATAATGATGTGGTCAATTCATTAAATACAACTTGAAAATCAGCATGTATTAAAAGGCTCGGTTTAAAAGGAACTAGTGCCCAAGATCATAAAACTAAATCTGGAGATCAGTCTCAAATCTCAAGCATCTGATTGGCTGAAATGGCGACCAGTCGCCATTTCAGCCAATCAGATCCTTGAGATTTGAGACTGATCTCAAAACTTAGTTTTATGATCTTGGGCCTATATTATGCACATGAAATCTGTTATGATTTGTTCGATATGTATTTACTTCCTAGGAATAACTTTATATTATAGATTTCTGACTATTTTTAACAAAAGCGTCAATTTTTTGCAACCAAGATACCAAAATAAATCTGACATTTGAACATTACTTTGAAATTTGGTTTTCTTTGTTACAGTTTTCTTTCCTTTTTCTGATTTGTGGATTTGATATGGCGTTAAAGTTTATGTTTCAAAACTTTAAATAAATATTAATTTTCATGCATGGAAAATGCGCAAATGAACGTATGGTTCCAAAAGAGACATACTTGTTTGCGTTTCCGCCATATAATGTTTACTTTGTTCAATTACTGCATTAGGGTTCATTAAAAAGTTACAATATAATCAATTATAGAATGAAATGTTTGCTATGTTGCATTATGTCATGAACTCCTATTATTCCAATACTTTCCTTGGGGAATTAAATAAATCGATTATTTCATACTTGACGGCTTGCTTCGGTCATATGTTGGATTTGGAGTGGTCTTTTTAATGTAAGTGAATAAAAGCACTGCCTCATTTCAATCATTATATTACATAAAAATCCTGAATTATGATACATGTGTAGAATGTTGTAAATCTGTAAGTACAACTTCTTTAACATTCAACAATATATAATCTCTTTGAATCGGTTATACTTATATCACTGCAATCTCTGTCATTATATTAGCTAAGAAGAACATGGTAGAACTTAAGAATGACGAAAATATGTAAGCAAAACTGCTTATAGATTAATAAGTTCGTTTTGAATAAGTTTTACTTAAAACCATATCGATGGTTAATAACGTGTTCCGTTTCGGTTCGTTCTAAAAATGACATTGCCAAAGGGGAACCGACAGCAAATCGGAAATATAAGAGTGTGTTGTTATGCTCTACAAATGTTTTGTAACAGCTCAGGCTCAAGGTTATAAAACTAAGATTGGAAAAGAGCCTCAGTCGCGATTTCAGCCAATCAGATGCTTGAGATTTGAGACTGGTTTCCATGCTAAGTTTTATAACCTTGTCACAGCTATTAAAACATATAATATCATGAAAGATATTGTTCTCTGTAATGGATGGATGAGATGTGCTTTATGATCAGTTTATTTCGGTGAATGCGAGTAATTTTCGCAAGAACCCAGGTTAATTTCATAACGATTTTTGCTTTGGCAGACAAAATTATATTCCAGAATTTTCTCAACAAAAGAATAATTATAGTTGAAATATTATTTTCTTGGTGACGCATTTTGAAGTTTGATTGAATTTCTAAAGGCCATGCTGTATGTTGACATTTAGCTTCAGTCTTACTGTAAAATTGAAAACTGGCAAATAAAATTTTAAAAAAGTAATAAAAAAGTTATATAACTTATATTCATACATACTTTTGAATACTACATGTCCTGCGCGAAGAAAAATATTGACAAAAAACGGGCATTTGAACTCAAGTCAGTTTATGGTGCGCCATATAATGTATACTTCGTTAAATCACTTCATTGTTCATTTAGAAGTTCGAAATAGAATGAACTGTTTGCAGTCTTGCATTATGTCATAAACGCCCTTAATTTCAAAAGTTTCCTAAGGGCATCAAATAAATAAATTATCTCATACTTGGCGGCTTGATTCAGTCGTATATTTAGTCATATTTTGAATAAATAGCGGTTTCTAAAAGTTAGTATGGAGACCTCTACTGCAGCAAGTGCTTAAAGGTTATGAGAGTTTCTAAAGAAATCTTTAAAAAATAATAAATCAATTCCGTTACTCCTGTCATCAAAATGTATGGATTTCGTTCCAGACATTCTCGTTTCGGAAATAGTATAAAGTACCTGCCGCGAAATTTGCCATACAATGCTTTAAACTCCTTTTGTTAATGAGTTTGCATACAACTTTGTCAATTTTGCTGTTTGCTTGGAGTTAATCCACCAGGAATCATCCTGCATGCATCATTAAAAGCTTGAGGATGTACACCTAGCATCTGGTTTAATTCGCTATTGATACATATGCTTTGCCAGTGGCCTTTCCAAGGCGCTACAGTACATCCGTGTTTTTTTCTCTTAAAATAGTCTGTAGTGTCTTGTCTTATTATTCAAATTAGTCATACATATATGCTCTTTCTCGCTGTGTACGTCTCTCTATTTCTACTTAATGACACCCACCATTCCCCTTCTTGGCAGTTTTGCATGCAACAGCAGAACATAAAACATTTTATTGAACACTAGATCGGTATTTCCGTGTTTTTTTTTTCGGTGTTATAAAATGAAGTTATATCTTTTGTTTTAGATAAAGAATTAATGTTTTACAAAATATGTATATAGTACGTATATAGATCTATATGCTCAGCTAGAATGCTTGTATCATTTTGTGCTTGGCTTCTAAATTTGACGGTTACCGATACAAAACAGTAAGCAACGCATACGTAAAAACAACATATAGTCGTAAAGAATTTCAGGTTAAAATGGAGTGTAATTCAACATTTCATTAAAGCCAGATGTTAAAATTTAGGTGATGACTTGAATCCAACCGTCAGTGTGACATCACTGTGACGTCACAATACAGCAAACGTTCCTTTCACGCTGCAAAATTTACTAACTTGACAATTGCTTCAATATACTCAGTAGATCTGTACTGTAATACTATAATAGCATAATGAAATAGCATATTGTGCATTGTACTTAAATGAACAATCTGATGTGTTTGTTGTTCTATCAATATATTTTAAACGAAAAATAATTTGTTATATAAATGTCAACAGAGAAGAGATTTATGTGAAAAAGGCCAACAAATATGCAACAAAGATTTTGGTTATAGGCACTTATGTATTTATTAAAGCAATGTCTAGCCGAATTCCATTACTATCAGTTATTAGCATTATGCGATAGTAATATATTGAATATTCTATTGGCTAATATTTGCATCGAAATTATGACAAATGATTACAAATATATTACTTTAAACTTTATTATACTTGCTGAACTTGCCATTAAGTGTTGTCATAAGGGCATGATGGATTGATTTTTTTTAAAATGAACTACCTTAATAAAAGTCCATCTAAGAAGGTATTGATGTTTTGTTACTTTTTCAGATCTGAGATCGGTGAGATGTATGCCCTAAGGAAACGATGAACACGTTTTCCATTCATTTAATAAAGCATACATTTCTAATTGACGGTTTATTATTGTTGTTGAACAGTGTACTGTGTTATTAATCTACATCTGCCTTGCAATTCCTGTTTGTAATTGTTTCTTCTTGTGTTATTCTGTGACAAAATGCGAATTTGTACGATAAAATTTAGCCATTTTCTGGACACCATATCACGCTGTTACAAGGGTGTTTCAAAAACTTAACAAAATATCATTTTAATGCCCACATGAATAACATGATACTGGAAACAATATGTTTGTCCTTTTTTGTATAAAATGCATACAATATAAGATATTTGATTTGTAATTGGCAGTATTATACAGCCGCAACACATCAACAACTCTAGAATGACACAACGCTTCCTCGACACAGCGCTACCAAGATACAGCGCTACCGTGACACACCTCTATCGTGACTCAGCCCTACCATGACAAAGCGCTACCGTGACACAGCGCCACCTTGATACAACCCTACCATGACACAGCGCTACCGTGACACAGTGCTACCGTGATACAGCGCTACCGTGACACAGCGCTTCCTTGACACAACCCTACCATGACACAGCGCTACCGTGACACAGCGCTTCCATGACACACCGCTACCATGACACAGCGCTACCGTGACACAGAAACATACTAAAATAGAGTTTTGAAAGACAATGATCGCATCAATAGATCTTTGTTAATAATTTTAACTGGAAGAACCAAAATAAGGCAATGTCGAAAAAGGGTCATAAGAAGAATTTTTCCATAACGAACTGGAACTAATAAATTTTTTAATGGGAGTTCAAGGAACTAACTCAGCAAAAGTACACCGGCAGTAAAATGCCAATAATAAATCTCATCTCATCCCTTGCTTAAAACAATGTTTTGCACTTCTTCATCAAACATGCATCAATAATTGCACTGTAAAACTAAAATGAACATAAAACAGGATGAGGTTCTTAAGATGATGTATCTAATTCTGACTCCCCTAGGTGAAATGAGTTTCTGTGCTGCCTGCCGAGCCATTATTCAAATATGCGTGCATCAAATTATGATCAGTTTATAAATTGGAGTGTCGCCATCTGCCAAAAACAGGATTCCCGTTCTTTAATTTTCACCTGATCATGATTCAGAATTACCAAATTAGTTACATTTATGTAATCATTGGCAAAATAATAATTTCGTTTATATGGGTTTTTAAGGAAAACCAAAGTAGTTAAAAAAAGGCTTGAAAAAAACTCGATCAACCGCTGGAATTATTCAAAAGACAAGGCTATCTTTATTTTTATATTGTATTTATATATTTTTCAGATGTTCCTTCCCAAATTAACGAGATTCTATAACTTAATCTTAAATTCTTAAATAACTAGCTAATTTGGATTTTTTTATGAAAGTTTAAATACTCTTTCATTTTTTTCTGGAAATTTCTATTTTCAAGAATGTTTTTGCTTACTTAAATAACCGGTATATTTAATTCAATATTGTGCTGTCAAACTTCTATAACAAATGTGATGCCTTGGTAACAGTTCGTAAACTACATTTAGCATAACTCTACAGAATGTCTAAAACTAATCAAATATTTATTCCATGCTAGAAGCAAATGCACACTTACATATAATAAATGTTGGATACAAACAAGATATGCCGGTTGTTTTATAACAACTTAAGGTAACAAAAGCTCATCAGTAACCAACTCTCATAAGTTATTCATGATCTGTCCCCAGTAGTTATCATCTTCCATTTGTTCTTCCTTGGTGTTATGTAATTTATTGTGACTGCCAAGAGATGCGGTTTGTTAAGAAAAAAACTATTTTAGAGTTTGCTAGCCTAGATTGATTTGGTTGTTCAAATGAATGTTATTAATCACGCACTTTGCAATTAATTGTATTTCTTTTTCATTAAACATAGGTTAACGTTTTTATGATTATGATAAAAACACTAAATAACTGTTAATGCTCTTTATTATTATGAAAAGTATTCCAAAAATGAAGATTTGAAAGAGTTAACATCCCGAGAATGTTTCTTAATGACGTAGGCGTAATAAATGTTGATGTCTATTTTTGTATCGACAATCATAAG
This sequence comes from Corbicula japonica, assembly GCA_038501625.1. Taxonomy (NCBI): domain Eukaryota; kingdom Metazoa; phylum Mollusca; class Bivalvia; order Venerida; family Cyrenidae; genus Corbicula; species Corbicula japonica. The sequence goes on along the minus strand of JAZAYU010000035.1, from coordinate 219,475 downwards.
TTTATGTTCCGAGATATCAATATAAACGAAATAATATAACATGATTACGATTGATCATTAGAACAAAAGATATCGTCAACCTCTGAGCAAGAACATTAAATGTTTTAGTACCACCGAAATCAGAAGGAGTTGTACAGTTATTGAACTAAAGAAGTGATATTGCGGTTTTCAAACAATGTTTAATTTATGATATTTAGGTTTGAATAATTCAGAAACGATTGCACAGTTTTAATGAGCAATTTATTTTACGAAGGGATAACGAATGACAAATAATGTATATGAATAATTTTTATGCAAAACTGATAGAATTCAAAAGCATTTCTTGTATGACTGTTACGTTCAAATGGCAACTGTAGACATTTCTTCAAAGCATGATTCAAGTGGCATTGCTTCACCAGGTTTTAAAATAATAATATTCCCCACAATTTAATTTGAAACCCGATAGAATTGCTTAATTTGGCTTAACATGAATTGCAGACTATTTAACACGAAAACATTATTTACTCTTTCAAAAAGGAATACCACACTCTTAACGTGTTTAGGTATTTATAGCTGCCAAAAAGCTTTAAAACGCAACAAAAATTATTTAATTAATTTTAATAAACAATCTATAACCAAGGTCAAGAGGAACGTTACCTTATTTCTACAGAACCTGAGAAACTGGTTTATACCAACATTGGCAAACTGCATTGCTACTGGTCGTTTCAAGGTAGGAACCCTTCGGGTTCTCATTTTCGTTTAGTTGTTTGTGTCTATGTTGAAGTCGAATATTTTATTACCCATTCTTTCTTTTCCTCTCTACTTTTTGTGGTTGTGGGGAGGCTGTGTATCCAGGGCATGGCCATTTCTGATATTCATATTTTGCTATTTTATTGCAACAGTTGCAAGAGCGGAGTAACGTTCCACAGCAGAAAATATAAATGACATATTCTCTTGATATCGCTCTATGTGATAGTTTTCAATTAAATTCGTATTAATAGATTAGGTTGATATAAAATGTCTCTAAAATAAAAACACTTGAATCTTGTTTATTTTCTACTTGCAAACTTTAAAAAAACTTTTCGGAGATTAAACTGGTATTGAGAATTGAACAATTAAATTGGTGATTCGATATGCAGCTTTTCAGAAAACTTTATCTCTGATGTGTGAACATATTTTTTACAACGACGTTTCCAAATGACATTGGTGTTATTTCATGGGTGTTTAATGTTGCCAATTTTCTTTAAAATTGAATTCCCAGAACTGTTTTGTTTTTTTTGTTTTCTATTTTCTAACTGTTTAGTTTCTTAAGATTTGAAATGAGTATCGTAATAAACAGCTTACTTTGGGTTAATAAACTAGTGCTAATTGACTGCTACAAGGTAATGCATTTATCAAATTGTATCATGTACATTTTAATTCATTCATTCAATTTGTGAAACTACATGTGGGTAGGAAGTTATCCCCTGACAAAAGAACTACCTGTGTTTATGCAAATTGTTGTCTAAAAGTAAAACAGTACGATATTTTGCAGCTTGACATACATTGTAACAAAATTGTTCTTGAAATAGTAAAATAATAATTAAAATATGCACGATTATTAAAACATGTTCGCCAAACGTTTTTTTCAATTATAAATTAAAATTGTTTAAGAAAAGTTGGGTTTGAAGTGATTTCCTGAGAAGAAAAAAGAAATGTACTACCTACGTTTATGCCAACAATGGCTTAAAGAAAAACAGTATTATGTTTTATGTCCTACATACGCCCCCCCCCCCCCCAATCTTGTGGCATCAACTCCTCCTAAACTATCAGGCGGATTTCTTTTAAACTTGCGCAGATGATCATGCAGGGTGTGAAGATGGTCGTAAAAAAAGATTTATTCCCGCGACCATTTTTTTCCAGAGATTGGCCATTTGTTATAACAAATGCTGTTGCAGCAGTGGGGGGCATCAGTGTCCGAGAACCCATTCTAGTTGAACTTGAAATATCGTTGATTATATAATGTCTCATTGGATGGTGAAATATTACTTGTTGATTAGAACTATAGGAGACGTTCGCTCAACGTACTAAGTTAATCAATGTCATGTTTCTTCCTAGTTTCCATTTTATTTTGACTGAATTGATAATTTCTGACAACTTCTGCGACATTCATTTATATATGAACAATTACCAAAGAAAATAAACATATGTCTCAACATAGTCACATTATTTTATTTTGGCTTGCAACTATGAGGAATTTTCTTGATAGCTTCCATCGTTGAAAATAGTTACTGAGGCTTCATATCCCCTTCTCTCTGGCAATCTTGTTGATTGAATAGACTTTTAAGTAGTTCGTCTGGCGTACGAAAATGAAAACCATTATCATTGACAGTCTAACATTGACTATAAAAAGTCATTTTTGACAGTAATAATCAAATAAAACCGAACAGAGAAATCAATATCAAAAACATATTGTCGCGTAGATAACTTTTGGGTTACATTACTTGAGGTGATTAATACTGAAAGATTTTATTAACAATGAGCAATTAAAGGATGGCGTTAAAGCATGCTTTGAACACAACTTATAATGAGAAAGTAAGTTTCATTTAACTGAAGCAGACATAATAATGCAGGTGTCGAAGCCGGACGAGAGAACGAGTGTTGGTAACACTTATATTTACTCAAAGAGAAGACAACTTATTATTAGCTCTGCAAATATAAAATGACCGGTATCAAGCAGACGGGCGTCAGTCACTGTAAAAGGGGTAAGTATACAGGTCGACACTTCACAGGCTTTAACTTTGAAGTGCATGGTGGGCGTAATTTACAGTTACAACAGGTTACATTCATTAATCAGGAAGAGTCATGCTCAGTCAGAACTTCCGCTCGTCTCAGTCAATTAATACAGTTATTAAGAAAAAAATAAAAACAATGATTCGACCATACTACCAATTTCAACGCAAAGACAACAAGTGCGAAAGAAACCCCGAATAACTGCCCATAAACAATCGGTGGCAAAGTTTGCCAATGGCGATTGAAGGTTGAGCTTGATATTGTGGTACACATCCTTTAAAATCGCGTCGTGTAATAACATGAAAAAATATGCACAAATGCCCCGGTGACATTACTTTAGCCTACCATTCCAGACGACTTTGCCGTGTGCAAAAGCGTGTCGTCAAATATATCAAAAGCTTAATCCACACCATTACAACAATACGCCGCTAAAACCAACACATTTTGACACCTTAAAAATAAAATCTATTCTATTGTAGATTTAGCCTTTATTTTGTTAAGTGTTCCAGAAAAAATCTTTATGCAATGAGACAGCAAAATAATTGTTGACTGTCATTTAGAAACATCCATCATGAGGCCTAATCGCTTGGGTCACGCGTTGTCTCAAAATAAATTGAATTTTAGATGAAGAGAAAGAAATAGAGTGGTTTCGAGACATGAAGAATCCTATATAGAACAATTCTAGTCAGTAAGCTATTTTATACTTTTAAAGCTCTTCTTTTTAAAAATCTATGTTCTTAATTTTTAGAAAGATATTTATTGATGTACATGTACGTATGCTAAAATGACACCCATTTAGAACGCATTGTCTGACTCAAATTTTACAAATAACGCATTTTCTGATTCCAATTTTACACAAAGCGTATGGTTTTACTCCCATTTTACACATAATACATTGTCTGACTCCCATTTTAGACATAACGCATTGTTTGACTACCATTTGTACACATAATGCATTGCCCGACTAATCGGTATAATGTGTATTAAAGCATTTTCTGGTTTGTTTGGTTTGCTGTTTATAATAACACATTGTCTGACACCCGTTTTTCGGCGTTAGCTGTCTAAGCTCACTTTTGACCTAGTTTTTCGACCAATGAAATGTTGTAAATAATACTCGTATTCTCTTATTATGCAGTGGGAAAATGAAATAAACTATTTCGATTGGTAGCTATTTACACCAGAGAGGCATCTAGCAGGGTGGAGAGGTATCTAGTGGGATTTTTATTATTATGCAGCGGAAAAATCAAATAGATTAATTCGATTGGTTGTTAGTGGGTGTTGTATTGGAGGAAAAACATATTTACGATTTAAGTAACCATTTAAGTCAATATTGATGGCTTAAATACAATATTATATGGAATATTCTTGGGTGTCAGGTAAACACTTGCATACAATACACCGTGTAAAACGAAAGAGAAGTGTAGATATTCCTAGTTCTTACTGGTTCCGTTCTAGTTCCTTTGATACTAATTGTTAATTTCAAGTACGGAATATAAGTTTATTGTAGTGTAGTGGCTAACACTCTCGCCTCTCAAGCGGAGGCCCCGGGTTCAATATTCAGGACGGTATTTTTTTTTAATTTAATATACGTAAAAGTTGGTAGATTTCGCTCTTGTAACAGGCTGTTATTATTTATATTTATTATATATTTATATATTTCAAGGACATTTATTCATCTTGAATTGTCATTCTACACGAGGTATTTTACTGAAAGTGAATATTTTGCTTCAGTATCTTTAATCGACTTGTTATCACTGTATGAAATTGTTGCAACAGCTTCAACATTTTTTTTGAAAGACACTTTCAATAAATTTATGAGTTGTCATGATTCGGTCGCTTAATCTCTAAGTCATACTAAGAAGGCAGGGAGGGTTCGTCGACAGCTATAACAAATAAAATAAAATAACTAAACTGTGTCTTCTTTGCCTCTCTGTATTTCTTTCTTTCTTATATACATGTATATATAAATCTTTTCCATCAACGCCGTTTATCTTTTTTAAAGATATTTCTTGTTAAACATAACGCTTTGTCTGATTTATCGTCAAAGTATGTAAAAAATTGTAATTTGTTTACCAAACAGTTAGAAAAAATGTGAAATAAGCGTATCAGGAATGGCTACATCCAGTAGACACAACCTCCTCAAACATTCAACAAGAAATTATAGTTTTCAAAGGTTCCAATAATTGATGTAAAAGATGACCTCAATGTCAGCTGATTGACATTCACCCTCACTACAGCCGTGTGAATGGTTGTTCTGAATGTGCACTAAACATGCTAAAATAACGCACAGAAATTTACAAACTTAAAACAGAAAATGCTTGTAAGATCAGAGAGAAGTATAAAAGGATCTGCGATAAAATTTAGCACAAATCGCTTCTGAACTCATTAAACAAACGATATAAAAAACTTTATCATTTATCTGCACTAAACATGAAGGGATAATAACTATAATAGCAGTTAGTAAATTGAAGCCCGGACAGAAAAGGTGCAATATTTCAAATAAATAAAGTTACTAAATTCAAGACATTAACATAAGTATGTAATAGTTTACGCGCAACATGATCAAAGCATATTTAATACATCAGTTCGTTTGAACAGATAAAAAGTTAACAGTGTTATTGCATACACCAGATGGATTTTTCAGGTAATAACGGATAAGATAATCCCTGAAAAAAAAACTTGTCATAAATCACTCATTTAAATTGAACCCGTTCTTGTGAAAGTCCCTCACTCAATAACAACCGGCTCCAGTAGAATATTGCATTTATGAATGATATTCGTGATCAAAAAGGAACAGTAATTCAAAAGCACTGAACCAAAAAACGGAGCAGTCGAATACCGAGGCTACACAGCATTTAATGACTGCAGTCGTACTTGAAAATTACAGTCGAATATTGCATTAGACTTGTGCTAAAGATTATTAAAATGAGATTTCAAACCAGTCTCAAATCATAATCCTTGAGATTTAAGACTGGTTTCCAAACTCAGATTTATAATCTTGGGGCTTGTATTTGCATCGTTAACCAAGAACTTCTAGACATACAGTTTAATGATATTAAATATTTTGTTCTCATTTGCTTTGAACAACCTTGATAATTGTTTGTTTGTTCGATCATTAGTTTCAAAATGTCATCTAATGTATGTTTATCCAGCTTATTGAAATGATAACGATGGTAAGGAAATAACACCCTGCCATAAATTTTATGAACGCATTAAGCTTGATGATCAGCATGTAAACAATATTTATAAAGCTGCTGATATCAACTTCACAATTTACTACAATTTATGGAATTAATGAGAATTATTATGAAGGTAAAATTTTGTGGAATCAATTTTAACAACCGATATTAACTTCATTTTTAAATGAATGAAGTGGTAAATGTGAAATCCTTTTCAAACGACAAAAAAATTACATGCTCCGCCGAAGGCATCTATCCATCTATCCTTGTGTCTGTCCGAATGAGAACCCAAAAGCCGCCGGAATTTCCCCTCCGAGCTTCGCGCACGTAAAAATTTACTTCTTGTATTTGTTACAGATAGTGTATTAATAATAATAATAAAGAACAAACAAGTATTGATGAACTCTGAGTAAAAGTTTAGTAAGACTTGAGACATACACATACATGATCGCTATCAATTTGCTTGCTATCCATCTTACGCAACTGTCAACAATGTTTCCATTTGATTATGCCATCATTTGACATCCAATCATTTTGTTTTCCATTCGTCCATTTAAACTTTGAACTTAAAAACTCAGATTATATTTTCTAATTGAAATAGAATTTTTATTTTTTTTCTGTTTATAGATCTTTTTCAACGTTATTTAACATCCGTAAAACATGTGCACATTAATGTTATTATTTTGAACCATTTGAACCACACTTATCTGTAAAACATGTCGTATTGAAATAAAAAGAAAGTAAAGATACATTTTTTTATATTTCTGATTTTGGTGAAAAAGAAAGACTCAGTACGTTGCTTAAAGATGCCGGTTTGCACTAATATCTCCATTATCTAATGTTTCATGAAATCACTCGGCCAGTCAATCTTTACTGACCATTCTAAGGCTGTAGTCCTCAGGTTATCTTTTTCGTTAATTGTGGTGTTTATTTTGTAATTGATCAAATTATTACCCATGCTCTCTTAACCCCTCTACATTTTGGCTGTTTGGCGAGGCTGTTCTGGCTCCAAGGTTATAAAGCTTAGAATAGAAACCAGTCTCAAATCTCAAGCATCTGATTGGCTGAAATGGCGACTGGTCGCCATTTCAGCCAATCAGATGCTTGAGATTTGAGACTGGTTTCCGTGCTCAGTTTTATAACCTTGGGCACTGGATGTGGCCATTCCTGATATTCATATTTCACTCCTTTTTGTAACTCAATTGTTTTCGAACTACGACATTTAGAAACGATAGAAAATGAAGAAAAAAAACACGACATGGATAAATAAAAAAATGTCATGGGTAAATTTCCTTCGTTTGGGCTGTGACAAAATATGAATTACAGACAAAAAAATTCGTCTCCTTTAGTGAAAATTGAATCAACTATTCATGCAAAATGCTAACAACAACATTTTCATAGCGTGCTTTTTGTTGTTTGTTTAATAGTGATATTATAATAACGACTACACTTGTATACTTTGATAACAGATTAATGCAGTCGTCTTTTGTAGTTTTACTAATTATGCGTCCGATTAAAGTTGAATTGTTCAGGGAATTGATGTACAGGCCAAGGATATAGGTACGCAGACAGAGATATACCATTTATGTTTAACAATGAGCGACACTGTCTCTATAGGGGATTGCACTGACGACAGTAAAGGACACTTAAAAGATATTGTACAGAAATGTTACGTTACTTGGGAATCTGAAGCTGCAAAACACACGAAGAATGCAGCCGTAATTCACTTAAAATGTAGATCAGTATGTGAAAAGAATGCAGTGAAATACTCAATGATGTTTGTTTAATTTGAGAAATGTACATAATCGCAGTAGAAGAGAGAAGAATGCCTCCTGGTACACATAAGTGAGTACTGATATCAGTATATAATCGCTTACTAGTGTTACATAATGACGAACACAATATCATGGTTAAAGATCTGCAAAAACTTTGATTTCGAGTTTTCCCGGCTAAACTAATCAGTAGTGTCCAGCCTTTTGTGTCTAGGAGCTATCGCCGGACGTTTTCGATTCCCAGCGAAGGCATAAACTTATTTAGACAATGTAACGGGAAATTGTGCAAGGTAATGAAATTATCGGTTTAACAATATATAGACATGTAAAAGACTATGTAAACACTAGCAAACAATATACATTTGTATGTCGTATACACCTCTTCTGGCAACAACCTTGCTAATAACATGTGAAGGTATATAGTTTCCAAGTAATGCATGCTGGTATGGTGTTAACTTAGTGTCCATAAGTTATGATAGATCGACATTAATTTGCACATTGGGAGATAATTAAGTCACGTGCGGCATAGACAATTCAATAAAGACACACGATGTCAAGTTAGTCTGTTGGATGTCTTTTTCTTGGCGTCAACAACGCCTACCGGTCTATACTGAAGAAAAGAAATATTTTTCACAAAAGAACTTGAAAACTCATATTACATTACAGATGCCAGTTACTGTGTTTAACAATAAACTTACAGAAAAATGCAAGTGCTTGAAAATGAACACAACTGATACTACTTAAAATATACAATCTGATTAAAACCATCTCCTGAAAACCGCTACGCTATCAGGATCTGACGACGAGTAACTAAAACGTGATTTTATCACTTACCCGTTGAACCAATCAGATTGTCGCCTACAAAATCGCAAAAGTGAAAGTAAACATAGTATTTTAAACCACGGAAAGTGTTTACAGCCTGCCTAAGACACATTTTACTGAAGATATATGTGTTTATGTAGTATTGCATTCATTTCTAATGCAATGGCATCTTCAGATCATTTTTTGAACGTTATAGCTCAAGCTTCTTGTGTTGGCAATTTCTAAAAATAGTAATCGGGGAAAACCGCTACAGCTAATGTACGGTGTATGCGGGCCGTCATCAGATCTAACAATTTGTTAGATCTGACTTTAGTGAGATTGTAAAATATATTACCCCTGACATTCTTTACACAGATTAGAGGTTCTCTTAATGGCCGAAAAGCTTATTAAGAAAGTGTGTTTTATTTTCAGTAAGACAGTCTGAACTTTTTTCACAATATGTGATGCAGTCTCAGCCATTTATTACAGTTTTATTTTGATTTATTCGGTTAATGGTTCCCCAAAACACCAAACTTATTAAATATTCATATCACAAACAAGATGGATTTTTATTTCTTGATCATAAAGCAGATGAAAAAGACAATTTCAGCTTGTAAGACGTAATACAAAACAACGAACACCATACCTGTCAGTGCTTTGAGCTTATTTATATTCCTAATATACGATCTTTTTGACTTTAATGTTTAAAATAATAACAGATTAACAAACCCTTTTTTTCCTAGGTGAAATACTTTAACTGATGCGTATCTAAACCTTCATAATAGGTTTCTATTAATGAGACGCTGTAGTTTGAGTTTGTCTACATTAATTTTCTAAACAACACATGAACGCTTTTAAATTGTGCTTTTATTTTCGATATCTATGAAATTAATTTCCCAAAAGACAAGCTTTCAAAATAATTTATTTTTATTTTGTTCAATGTTTTCGTATCTATTAATCTTTATAGCAGTT
>JAZAYU010000035.1:0-205000 GCA_038501625.1 Corbicula japonica | reverse complement strand
AAAAAAGCTCCAACAAGAGTTGTTTTTATTGTATTAAACATATAAAAAAACAACTCTGTTTTCACTTGTACGTCAATAATTCATTGGTATAATGTTGAGAGGTAAACGGGCTCAAGAAAATGTCAAAGAAATAGGATGTTACCATAAACTAGATCCATTAAGAAATAGTGTGAAACACCCATTACTATTATACGTAACGAATGTACATTAAATCGATGGAACTCCACTGTTCAAGCTAATGAAATCCTATTCATGAGTTGTAAACATATGTTTTGAATATGTTTAGAATTTGAAGGCTTCTTAGCTACTGAGTTTGTACATACAAACATACCTGTAGACAGAGTTTTTGTTGTGATACTAATGTATACATGTAATTTAAGATGCAAATAAACGCGTATTTATTATTATGTTCTCAGAAAAACATATGTTTGTTGATATCTCGTTAGTGTCTATAAATTTATAAATTAAAGCACATTGTGATGTACCTAGTCTGCACCCTCGAATTTCAATTTAGGAACAGTTATTTCTCAGTACGCAAAGAACGACTTAGAAAAGTCAGAGGTTCACATAAACAAAATTCAAGATTTTAGCGGAGTTTGGGCATAGTTTCTCATTGCTCCTGTATGAAACAACGAGTATTGAATTCGTAGGATTATACAATTTTTCAAAGAACCACTGATTTAACTCCAGATTCTCTGGTTTTAGCGGGTTATTGAGTTAAAATTTGCCCTTAACTTCTTATGTTTTACATGATTGTTACTTTTACCATGTTTATGGTTGGGTCGGTGTTAATTCATTAAGACAATCTGTGTTTGTTTCTTCTTTGAGAACCTGCATGGGAAGGTGTAAGGTTGGTGTACTCTAGAACCTGGTTTAAACCCCCAGCAGCAGGATATTTTGCCACTGACGTCTACAAGGCGGTAACCGCTCAGATTCTCCGTTTCGTTATTTTTGTGGTGTCTTATTGGAAATTGATCATACTATTATTAGGTTATGCTCTCTCTACGATTAAGCTGTGTGGAGAGGCTGTTGATATTCTTGATATGCATATTTCGTTTTTTCATAATTCATGTAAATTAAATAACAAATTTGACTGAATACGGCTCAGACTACAAACGTATAAATAAACATACTACATTAATGATGGATATTACCTTGCACATTTGCTAAATAAATATTAAACAATAGTACACATCTTTTAACCAGACAAAAACTTGAATACAGGGCGTATCGGTTTGTCAGCATACTGATTATAACAAACGCAATGCAATTTGATGATGCATTTGTTTCATATTAGTTGCAGCAGCTACAATGTAGAACAGACATAGTGATGATTGCTCGGTCATTATTTACCTATCAGTGACAGCTCTTTTCACATTAAGCGCCACCTGAAACGCATTAAATTCGAATAATAATCAATTTTCCAATATGCCTGCTGATCAGAGAATTTTTATAATTTTTATAAGTTGAAAGTTTTTTTTTACTTAACCTTGAACAAGTTCCATTATTATTTTTTTGACGTTAAAAAATTCATAGATGTGTACAAAGCAAACTAGTTTTTACAAATATCAATAATCTCAGAATTAAAATGAAAGGGACATACACTATAATTTCCTTCACAAATTTAACACAACGCCGACTGTTAAATAGTTGATTATTTCAAGTTAGATCACTTATTGAAACATGGTATAACTGAGACTTCTTTTAAATTAAGTGAACGATGATATACTGTTAACCATAAAGAATAAATATATGTACCTTATTACTATGTATGCTTATAGAAATTTTCATAATTAAAAAACACGATCTGTTCCGGGTGATTCGAACACCAAATCGCCGTATTCCTAAATACCTGCTATGGCCAGTAGTTAATACATTTTAAGATATGATTAATATTAAAAGAGATTTTTGGAAACCCTCTTCACACGACAAATTGGTCACCATAGCAGTTCAGTTTGCGGTCTGTGCATTAGAAAATCTGGCGTAGGCAGCAATTTGCACTTTCATTAGTGCTCTTGAGCAGGCTCCGCCCATCCTGCAATGTTTTGATATCTGTCGTGTTCGGCGGCTTTCAAAGTTCCTTTATCTTCAATATCATGAACATATTAATGTTTTATCAATACCAAGAATGAACTTCAGAACATCATATGCATTGTTTTGGCGGTTCAGATGATAATATGATAATGAGAAAAAAAATATTTAAAAGTTATCGGACGTCAATTTGTTTTTGTTGTATTTATGAAGTAAATCAAGTTTATATGTGAAAGCTAATTATTTAATGTATTTTTCCGAGTATATTTATTAGCCAACAATAAAATATCGCTGAACACTTACCGTCATTTGTTTCAAATAATGATAGATGGATGTACAGCATGTATGACCATTCACCCAGAACCCAATAATGCATGCCAATTTAACTTGGCAGTAGTTACTGGCAATAATTTTGTAGAATGCCTGGGAAAATATTGATAAGTTTTTCGACAAGTTTAGAATAACAGCAACATTTTTCGGGTATTTTTGTCGAGAAATTTCTCTAATAAGTAAGTATTGTAGATAATATGCTTTTTAAAACTGTAATGTTAAAAATTAGTTATAAAAGCATAATGGTAAACTTGACAACCCTCAAGTTGACAATGGTAGGGGTTTATGAAGGTTTATGTGGAAATCTTTTCTTAAAAGAACCTAGAAGCTCGATTTGCTTCTCTTATCCCTGTCATCGTGTTCTTGCTGATTTTACTCCAGGAGCTCTGGTCTCGGTAAGATCATTGAGTACCCGCCCTTTGGCTTTGCAATGCAATTAGCTTCGTATGTTTGATATGTTTGTGTGCTTTTGCATGCATCATTGTTGAGTCGATAAGTTGGTTTGAGTTTTTTCACCAAGACAACTTGTACTTGTTTTGTGATATGAGAACCTGTTGGGGCAAGTGTGAGGTTGGTGCACCCTAGAACCTGGTTTAAACCCCCAGTGGCAATTTGATTTGCCACTGACCGTTCCAAGGCGGTAACCCCTCGGGTTCTCATTTTTGTTTATTGTCAGTGGTGTCTTTTTTGAAACTTATCATTTTATTAACCATGCTCTCTCCCTCTCTCTTCTTCTTGACTGTGTGGGGAGGATGTTTTCTCTGAATGTGGCGATTCCTGATATGAATATTTCACCTTTTTTTCAAAATGGTTGAACGGATAACCTTATAAACGTTACCATCTAGACACCGTGTTGACGCCGGTAATTGTGATTAACAGATAACAGTACTGACTACATTATAAACTTAATTCATTTTTTGTTCACACTGTTCTTTTTACTCGCCCGTCAATATTTATAATGCAAGCGCATATTATGAAACACAAGGGTGATCACGTCTCAATACTATAACATGAAAACAAACAAACGTTTCTGTAATTAGAACACTAGGAAATAACTACACACCTATGAAATAGCTTTATTTGTTTTAGCACTATTCTCAAGTATTATCCTGGAAATGTTGTCATCATCAATCAGCAGGTAAGTACATTTCCTATTGTTTCTAATTATGAGAGAAACCTATAAAGGTATCAATTCTCAGATTTGTTAGACACATAAATAAACTACAAACAAACATAATAGCTTTGCTATAGAGTTTAACATCACTTAACTTCAAACTACGTGTGGTTGTTTTCTTATTTTTTACAACAATCATTTTGCAAACAGAAATAATCTTCGGATACAAAGCATCAATTCATGAGATTGCCTCAGATTCGTGACACTTTAGTACAAAGGTGACTAACCTTTTAACATCCCAAGAGGACGAAACTTTGATCGAAAACTATACTCAAGAGATAACAAAACGCAGGGTGACATTTTTTAAATATCTTGCGAATAGGTTGACCAAAAACAATTAAAATCTGCCAAGAACTGTCGAGGTAACAGTGCACGTAGTACTGTTTGAAATATCGCGTAATGGTATAGCCGTACGATGGTGTCTCCCGGGGAAAGCGTGAAACGGGGAAAATCATCTTAAAAGGTTATCCTGCGTTTCTTTACCGCTTCAGTACAGTATATCCAATCCTAACACTTTCCTCCATATACACACCTTTATTGCGTGGGCGATCAGTGTAGATCCGTGCCGTCTGATCTGGATCCGCACCGTTCGCTTTTTGATTCGTTAGGTTATTTCTGACCAAAATGTGACAAGAGCAGATCCTGATCAGACGGCACGGATGTGCCCGCTGATCTGGATCTACACTGGTCGCACGTGTGTAAAAGGCGTATATATGGAAGAAAGGGTTTTAAGCAGATGAGCCCAATCTCCGGTTCAATCAAATAAAAATTGCAGTTTTGAATCTGGTTTCGAGTGCAAATTTTAAATTTGGGTTCAATATCTTGGTCAGTTATTGTTATGCCCCCACAAAGTGGGAGGCATATAGAGTTGCACTCGTCCGTCCGTCCGTACGTCCGTCCGTACGTCCCCAAATCTTATGGCATCAACTCCTCCTAAACTATAAGGCGGATTTCTTCCAAACTTGCATAGATGATCAGTATGTGTAGATAGATGATCGTGAAGAATGGATTTTTTCCTGCGACCATTTTTACCAGAGTTATGGCCCTTTGTTAATTTCAGTAATTAAATCTTGTGGCGTCAACTCCTCCTAAACTATAAGGCTGATTTCTTGAAAACTTGCAGAGATGATAAAGCAGGATGTGTAGATGATCATGAAGAAAGGATTTTTTTCCTGCGACTATTTTTACCAGAGTTATGGCCCTTTGTTAATTTCAGTAATTAAATCTTGTGGTGTCAACTCCTCCTAAACTATAAGGTGGATTTCTTGCAAACTTGCACAGATGATGAAGCAGGATGTGTAGATGATCGTAAAGAAAGGATTTTTTCATGTGACCATTTTTACCAGAGTTATGACCCTTTGTTTTTTTTCAGTAATAATATCTTGTAGCATCATCTCCTCATTTACTTTTGCACAGATTTCTTTCTAACACATTATCAAGCTGGATGGGTAAATGATCATAAAGAAAAGATTTTTCCTGCTGCCATTTTTACCACAGTTATGGCCCTTTGTTTATTTCACTTACAAAATTGTGTGGCATCAACTCCACATTTTCTATTTAGCTGATTTCTTTTTAACTTGCACAGATGATAAGACATGATGTGAAGATTGTTGTAAAGGACATTTTCTTGCAACAATTTTCACCAGAGTTATGGCCCTTTGTTTATGTTATTAAATTTTGTGGCACTTACTCCTTAGTAATAATCATGATCACCACATGTTGTTAATACCGGGTACAAAATTTTGTAACAAATGTTGTTGCAGCAGTGGGGGCATCAGTGTCCTGAGGACACAGTCTAGTTTTTAATTATGGAAGAATCACTGTAGCGCTTCTTAGATAGTCCAAGACTTGCTGGTCTTTGCTTGCATATTTTGAACCTGTTGATCCGGTTACAGGAAGTCCGGGCTATTATAAGCAAGTTTCGTCAGAATTTATTGCTTATTCTTCACTGTTGCTTTTCCAACCAGACTGCATGACATAGTGAGTATTATTAACAAATAAAACATGGCATAAATTATTTACTCGATCGTCGCATGCAATAAGAATTATAGTATTAAATCTTCTTAGTAAATGAAATAATATACCGATGCTTGTATTGCGCCGTTTCTAGGATAATGTCACTTGGACCATCATCTTCTGTTTTGGGGTTCACGATATTCTGTATATCTGTTAACATCTAGATTTCTTTAAAATCTTCCAAAAAGAGTACACTGATTGGTCAGGTAAAATTGACTTTATACTTGTCATTAGCACATTTCGCAAAGAGTGTTATGCTCATAATATCAATTTTCCGAATAACAAATTATTGGTATGCATGTATATGTGTATTTGTTCAAGTCAGTTTATTCTGTAAATCAAAATGCAATTAAACAATTCATAAAATATAATGATAATATTTAGCTTTTTGATGTATACAATAAATCAACAAATAAGTTGGAAACTTAAAAAAAGTGGGAAATTGTTTTTTGTGAGTTATATCAACTTATTGATGTAAAATTGCACTTTGACGTTCTTTTTATTTAAATGAAAGTTGTAAACATTTTAACTGTCATTATCCATACAAAATTCCAATTATGACTTGAATAAACTGTCTCAGCGTTTCTGCTATAAACTACTGCCACACTACTGGAAAGTACACCAGGAAGTCTTGAAAAGTCTTTACCAGGAAAGAGTCATCGGCTCTTATAATTAGCTAAGGTTTGATACATATGTCAGACTATTGGGATTATTGGGTTACGCGAAGGTAAATGATTTTGGTAAAAAGTAAGAAATTAGCAGCACAATTGTATAAGATATGAAGTAGTTTGATTGCTTATAATTTGATTTTTATTCTGGCCATAAAAATAACGAATTTCAGACATATGTTATCGCTAATAAATGCCAACAATTAAATGTATGTTTGATTGTTTATGACTATCATAATAACATAAAATATTTCGGTGAAAATAGAAAAATTGCACTTCAAAAAAAAGGTGAAATGTGCAGAGCAGGAATTGCTACATTCAAATAAAACAGCCGTCCCACATAGTCAAGAAGAAGAGAGAGGGAGATAACATGGGAAACAAACATGACAGATATGGAAAATATTTCAGGCACGGTTTGATTAAGCCTGTTTATAGGCATTAATTGTAATGGAAATAACCATCCATAAGTAAACATTACCAATTTTGATTCATTCTAAATATGATGGTTAACATGTAACATAAACTGATTTACAATATATAAATCATATTTATTTTTAAAACACTCCTCGGTGGTACAAGTTTGAGTTATTTCACCAAGACAACGTGTACTTGTTTGTTGATATGAGAACCTATTGGGGCAAGTGTGAGGTGGGTGCACCCTAGAACCTGGTTTAAACCCCCAGTGGCAATTTGTTTTGCTACTGACCGTTCCAAGGTGCCATGTCTGTAAAATAATTTTATCGAAAAATCAAATTTAGAGTAAAGACATTTTGTTTTTCTTCTTATTTATAATGAAAAAAATATTAAAATTTAAAAAGAATTTGAATCGAAACAAATGTAAATGAAAACAAAAAAAATGTATTGTAAATCATATTTAAATTAAAAATAAAGTCGTTCTGACACGGCGACCAATCATTTATATCTATGTTTTTTCACTTTTATGTTAATATGCTATGAAAGGCTGGGAATATCCGCCACTGGCTGTTTGATTAATACAATTTGTTATCCACGATTCCCGTTGTTTTATGTTATAGATACGACAAGCTAGGTTGAAGTATGTTGTACATTAGTTAAATATTTATCAGGGCCAATAACGAAATAAATTTGCTCGTTTGTCAGGCGTAATAATACAATCGTACTAAAAGCAAGTTTTATGTGTATAGTACATTATGCCTGTAAATCAAACAGTGGCTTATGCATTATACTTATTAAACATAAACTTAAAATAGGACCGAAAGGAAAGTTAACGACAATAATTAAAATTAAGTTGAGCAGATGACAGTGCTTATAATACGGCGAAATATCATTCTGTAGTTAGTTTGATTAACACAAGTCCCTGTTAGTCTCAGCTTTTCCCGTGACCTATATGCAATAATCAACAGTTTTTTTTCTGTGTAATCGGTCACCACCTAATCGAAAAATAATATAATTATAACTCTCAGTTCACGTTCCATAAACAATGTTTACACTTCCCATCTCGTCAGCAAAATTGCATAATGGAAATAAGGCCTGGTATTCCTATTGCAATGTGGGAGATTTGTTTTGTCATTAGGAAACAAGACAGATTGTTGATTAGGTATGCTTCAACAGGTTAAAAAATTTCATTGCCAGAAGGCTTTGTCAAAAATGGTGTAGGTTTTGTACTAATAGATATAACAAAAAATAAATCATTTAAACTTCATTTCGTATCTGTCAAATAAACAACAACATCAATACATAAGACGATCAAGTTCAATTTAAAGATTTTTCCGGTAAGCTCAGTAGGAAGCGTAATTAGCATTGCCTGGCTCGGCACTGTCGCCGTACGGGTTTGCTCACCAGCAAGGGGCTTTTTTTATCACAAGGAACAAGACGTAAATGAAAAAAGTTTGTCCGATGTCACAATTACTTGTCCAAGATTTGGACTTTAATTCAGTCTTGAAGTTTTATTGAAAAAGAAATTTAAGGGTTTAAAAAAAATTAAAAGAAATCGGAACCCCATTCTTCAGGGTTGGTTTACTTATAGTCCAGAAATTAGATATGTGACGGACGTATGAACTGACTGACAAGGCTATCTATAGAATCATGTAAAAGACACTCAGTCGGGGACCTATCTTACTTTCATAAACATACTGTTGTATATTTGTTAAATGGAGAAAAGTGTCTTTGTTTTCTTCCGATGACTGAGTTTTAAAGTATTTTACGAGCTCAGAAGTTTGCTTGTGAATGGTTCTCACCATAACTGAAACCATCATTTGACTTAATATTTATTGCAATAAACCAAACTTTGAGAGGAAACTAATAATAATTGTATATACATGCCAAACCTTAATGAATATGGTTTTCAGAAAATGACAATATCTGTACCAGTACCTTGATATGTAAAACATGTTTGACCATTAACCCATTGCCAAATTATGCATGCCAGTTTCACTTGGCATGAGTGTTTTTGGCAAAAGAGTTGAAGAATTCCTTGGGAAATATGAAAAGTTGTTTGACAAGTTCAAAATAACATCAACACTTGCTGACTAAGACTGAGTATTTCGGTTAAAGAAATTCCGTCTTTTTTCTTACAAATTATGATCGCATTATATAACGGGTTTACATCGGTTTCATATCTGCATGATATCGAATGAAAATCAAAGAAATACTATGCTATCAAAGTACCAAGAAATTACTACACACCTATGAAATAGTTTCATAAGTTGAAGCAATTTTCCTAAGTATTTCCCTTGAAAAGCTGTCAGCATAAATTACTTGGTAATAACATTCTATATTGTTCCTAATTATTTCAGAGTCAGGTATAAATGGTACATTACAAACGAACATGCTTGAGTTTTTCATTACTTAACCATAACATTCTTTGTATGCATTGAAGTGGTTAATGCTGGCTGTTCACCACGATCATTTTAAGAAACACGAGTTTACCCGAATACATATCAACTTCTCACGATACACATAAACGATACACGTTAATTGAACATAAGGATTGACTGACTTTGTTACAGAATGGTCCGCAACTATAATTTTGGCTTCTATTGAAATTAATTAAATTGAGTTAATAAAAAATTAGCAAGTTCAAATCAATTTAAGGATTAATTGTCAAATATTTACTTGAACTGAAATTATTTGCACTTATGACACAGTTTTTCGTTAACGGAGTTCTTAAAATCAAAACATATAAACAGATTGTATAAACACACCAAGGTACAGCAATAGTTTTACATGGAGCCCATTTTGATCCATACATTTGGACTCGCTGGATAACTGGTCTGTCAAAAGTATAACAAAAATGAGTATTGAATGTTAACGATCAGCTGAGTTGATTAGTTTCTTGCTACAATGCTGGTTACTCGCCCGCTCTTTGCTTGTTAAAACAATTAAGATTCTAAAAATAATGAATTCGCCGGTGTGTGGTTGGAATGCTTTTGTTATTCTTTGTATTTGCCACGTTTCCATTTATTGTACGAAAAATAAAAGTCATCTGCAAACAGATGAAAATGCATTTAAACGAGACTTTGAGGTACACACTGCTTATTCAAGTTGTTATTAAATACGTGGGATGTTCGAAAAGTAATGCAAATGCTGGTAACAGTAATATTTCATTTCATATATCGATTTTTAAAAATTTTAATTTAATCTTAGATGCATTCTCTAAGTACTCTAACGATTTCGGCCAGTTTTGAGTACACAAAAGTAGCTGTGTCAGAATGTTTCTAGGGTATTTAAATGTAAATGCGAATTTTCCAGGAATAAACCTAAAACAATTTCGCTTCATCTTTTCTTATTTTTTAATCATTATTTTGTAAAAAAATTGTGATGAAGAGTTTAATTGATGAATTAATTTTATTTATTAGAATACCACAATACATGCATATACTGCCTGAGTTGTTATCTTCAACACACAATTGGCATTTTTAAAAAGTTCTGTGTTTATTTTTACCCACAAGTGCTGAAGCGAACCACTGTCATTTCTCATTATTTAAACTAACCTCCCCTGATAAGACTGAGTTGTCCGAAGCCAGAACAGCAAATCAAATTAATTGTATAATCAAATTGTCAAGTATGAACCTATTTTATGATGTATACAAAATAGATAAGCATTACTTTTTACTTTTTTGTATTATTATCTGAAACAACACACTGATATTTGCTTTAGCCGAAAACTAGGTAAATAAAATTTTCAGGCTTGCTAGACAAGAGGTTGTGCTGACAGCAGACATTCATATATCGTGTTTACACTCATTACTATAAATACTGGAAGGACTTTTGAATTACTTTTCGAACAACCCCTGTACAAATATACACGATTTCAATAAAATAATGTTAGGTAAATACTTCATGATCAAGTACATGAATTCCAGGCAGTCTTATCAGGTACAGGAATGGAATTTCTGAATACACTTGTGTACTTAAATCACTTGCAATAATTGTTGATATACCTAAAATACCGACAGAAGCTACAAACATAAACACAGTATTCAAATATGTTTTTTTAGATGTTTGTTCTTTTTAACATTTAAAAGGTTTGAAAATTGGTCAACAGGTTGCTGAGATATGGTCTGTTTACTATTAATCTCAATGTATTATAACTGTGAAAGGTCTTTACTTTATCCATGTACGGAAAGTACCGGGATTTGCCGAAGGTAGGCGACAAATCATTTTAAGTTTCCGGATGTCTATCATTGTCGCTCAAAAAGAGTATTCATTTTTTATATGTATGTGAGTTAGAAATGAAGAGCTGACAATGAAAGTGTTGGTCACATAATTATTTAAACACTCATTTGTCTATAATCAGTCAGTCAAAGCAGACCTCAAGAAAAATTATATATAGACAGCTCTACGTTGGAGCGACTTAGTTTGCTGATATTAAGTAGCTTATAAGTTAGCCTCTCGGATACACGTTTCAGTATGCTGGCAATAATATTTAATATAACAAGTGACATCATCAATTAATGTTTACAAATCAATTTTTCATTGGTAAATTTTATTACGAAATTAATTTTAATAAAAATTAACAAGAAATGCTTAAATTAAAAAATTAAGAATAAAGTTCTGATATTCTTACATGAATAACTTAATGTTAACTTTTTAACGAGTTCATCTTAATTTATTAATTTCTATATTCGCACAAAATTGATGATCATCCAGTATAATGGCGTCTTTAATAGCATTAAATTAGCGACTACAAAAAGTTATAGATTTGTTATTGCAAGAATGTAAAAAATTCGTTCCCTTATGTGAAGAAAATTTTTAGGTCTTTTCAATGATATATGCTGACGTGAAATGTCTGGAATGCCCCTTAAAATTAGCTATAAATAATTGTTGTTTAGAACTTTGTAATATGTGTGTAAAACTTCATCTATTATCTCTATTAATATTAGATATGTGTTGTTAATGAAAATTATTTGTTAATCATTTATATGCGTTAGCTGAAATAACACAAAATTTTGATATTGTTAACTTCAAAGCATGTTGTCTGTTGATTTCATTTTCTCGTTTTTATTTCCACTTATTCTTGCATCATTGTACTCATTGTACTTTTAGTTATGTTTATTAATATGAAATTAATTGGTCTTTACTCCTTTTCATGTTTAAGATATTTCCTCTCAGGTAAAGGAGGAAAACAAATCAATTTATTTTATCCGTCATAAGATTTGTTTTGAATGCTACCTGGGGCGAAATTCCTCCAACCACAACGATGACCTGAGTACTGTTTTCAAATTGTGTATGATAAAAATGTTTAAAGGATATCTTTACAAAAGCAATACATCATATAACCCTAGACTTAACTAAATCAGACGAATATATACATTTAATATCTCTTACTACAATCCAAACAATGATACAAGAACACGTTTGCTATTGTTTTTATACATGTAGTAAAATGCTATTAAGCGGTCCTGTTTGAAAAGTAACGAAAATTAAACAACTGTCACGCAGCCTTGTATAAGTATACACTCGTACATTTAAGGTATTGCGCCTTTCGCCATTGCTTTGCAATAGACAAAAAAGAAAAATATAAATATCTCTCAAACGGCACAAAGCAGTTCCATCAATCTTTGCACAAGCCAATGTTAGTAATATATGTTTAACTTACATACGCTAAGAAAAGTTAGAACAGTAAAGATAAATAGTTAGACCCCCAAAACCCCTAAAATTCTATTTGCAATTTATCACAAAAACGAAGCAACACTTGACATCAATTTAAATGTCTTGATGAATAATGAATTACTGACAACGATACCTTAAGTTCTCTTTTCTAACAAATGTATTCAATGCGAGTTATTTGTAAAAATGTGTTTGACCTTCAATATTCTGGTCGCGAAAATGGATGACAAAAAATAAAAATGTTGATTTCTCTTTTCACAATTGAAAGTTCTTTTCAAGGACCTTAGATATTGTTGTCAGTATCATTTTACGCATGTTGACATTTAAATTGTTGTTTTGTGTTGCTTCTTTTTTGTGATAAATTGCAAATAGAATTTTAGGGATTTGTTAGGTCTAACTATTTTTCTCAACTGTTCTAACTTTTCTTAACATATGCAATGTAATCAAACACTTACATGTATAGCATTTATTTGTGCAAAGTTTGATGGAAGTGCATTGTACCTTTTGAGAGATTTTTATATTTTTATTTTTTTCTATGGCAAAGCAATGGCCTAAGGCGCAATACCTAAATATCAAAATCTGTTAATCGAATTTTTAATATTTAATCCATAACAACTTTAAATTTGTAAATCTTTTATTTGTACAGCGAATTTATAGTATTTATTTTAGAGCACACTTTATCAGAAGGGTTGAACAAAAGAATAAAATCACCATGCAATGTTAATTAAGTGTTATTATATTATATAATGACATATGGATATAGAGTTGAAGTATAAGTAAAATTGGATAAAAAGTTCAAAGAATCAACTTTGTTCCATCATTCGTGTGTTGACAAAAAGATGGATGTATCCAATTGGTTAATTACTAAATATTAGCAGAGAAGAAATTGACACTAGAACCGACTAATACAATAGAGGTAGAACAGATCGACGTTAGAAAACCTAATCATTTATTTACTTCGTTTTCTTTTCATAGTTTATTCTGCAATAATTATGATTAATTGCTTTTTCTACCACATTTTTAACAAAAAGCATACCAGACCAATCATCCATGTCCTAATTTTACATGCCAATTGCTCTTGGCAGGTGTTGTTGGCTTTGTGATTTTACATTGTCTTGAAACAGATGAAAACATGTTGGAATATTTGAAAGTAATTTTCAGAAAAACAGTAACATACAGTAGACATGGTTAGATAAAAAAATAGTTGTACATCGATGATATTTTTACCAGAGTAAAATAGAGTAGGCTTCGTTCGCTCTGATTAAAATATAAAAATCCAGTTTTATGAGTTCAAAATATTTTTTTATTTCTCTAGTTAAATAAAAGTTATGAGGTTTTTATGCTTTAGTAATGAGGACAAAAGTGGCACAATAATGGCGCAAACATGATTTTATAACATAACTTTATGACGTCAGATACATTAATGTGAACCTGCTTCTAAACGTTCCCACTGAGGTTATAATTCCCGTATTGGTACCAGCAACGAAAATTGAAGCAAAACCAGGATAAGGTGAAAGTAATAATAAATTATAAATAGATCAAGATCAGGAATACATGATGGGTGTGTTTAATAAAATAAAACATAAATTTAAAAAAATGAAAATATTATATATAATTGATTGCACTATTAGAATGCAAAATACTTTGGAGTGAATAAAGTACATTTCGAACAAAAATGTTTTAAAAAGTGACTTTGAGACGCACAGTTTATATTAATAAAATGTTTCTGCCTGCACGATTTGAATGATATTATTAGGGAGTGAATAAGTCGAAATCAACAATTAAAATATAACTCGTGTATAACTTTCCAAAGATTTCGTTTAACAAACTCAGATTTACATATACTCAGTATTGTTTCATCTGCAAAAGTGTAATATGCATATCAGAAATGGCCACGTCCAGCAGACATTGCCTCCGCACACAGATGTTATGCAGACTCACCATCTTTATCGTATTTTGTTCTTCTGTCTAGTATTATTATTACCATTATGGTTGTTCCTTACTTAGTTACAATGTGTATTTATCAATTTGAATTTAACCCTTAAACATTTCTGTATTTTAACATGATATTTTAAGTTTAAAATTTCTCTCCAAATCTAATAATACAATAGGATACCTAAAATATATTAGTTGTTTATCTGCGGTTAGCTCTAGAAAATTCGAAACGCCATTAATTGTGCATGTTTTGGAAGTACTTTAGCCGAAAATTGATTTGATGATTGAATTGTATCTTTAGTGCGATAACCGCGTTGATCATGCTGCTTGAATCGGTTAACGCTAAGAAATATATTAGGAACACTCTAAGTAATTGTTAAGTATTTACGTAAATCAAACTGAGTAGCGAAATATATCACTTGGGAGATATTGAATAATGTAGAAATTTAGGCCCTGTTTTAACATATTTTATTCTTATGTTGTTAATAATTGACAGTTAATTGGTTCATTTGTTCAGTATAAACAAATAAACAATCCAGTTCATCATGTAAAAGAACTACTTAAGTCCACACTACGTGTAAATTTTCAATCTTAAATTCAAATGTAATCGTGAGTTTCAAACTTTGAATTAAAGAGGGAATTTACATAGTAGTTCAAAGTTTTGGTAAAACACACGCACTGTAAACTTAAAATACCTCGCCAACACGCTGTAATGTTAACATGATTTTTTTTAATTTAAAAAATGAACATTTATGTGTGACATGAAACAAACATGATCACTTTCTTCAATCTATAGAACTGCCAGAATAAAACTGATCTAAAAATTCTATGTTTGTGCGATTCTTAGCTATAGATGGCGTTTACTTGGAGGTACCTACAACGCATCTACTGGCCAACCTCGGCTATCTCTATCGCTTTGCTACGACATGTTTCGGTGTGTGTATACGCTTCATTATGTCGGAATTGTATATACGTAAAGTAAGCGTTTGAACAAATACGTTGTACGAAACTAAATTCAATCCGATAGGTCTAAAAGTTTAATTCGCAATGTTCATTTAACATGACTGTTTATCATCCTATTCCTACACAGCAAATATGTTGGTATGACGATCTACATTTGATCTATTCAAAAACATGCAGGCAATTTAGGATTAACTAACTTGTAAGAAAATTACTGATCTCTGATCGACCAGATCCTATTTAAGGCTAGTTTGGTAGTGAACAAAATCTTTCGAAACCTGGCGTTTTTATAATCAAAGATGTCCTGCTGTTTTTATCAAATTGATAAGCCAATGAAAAAATTCCATATGGTGCATTAGTAAAAACATCTGCCCGCCAACGCATTCTTTTCAGAGAACAATCACAGAACACTGGCAGAACGTATCGATCATAGACCAACCTTTTCATGGTGAACAATGTTCATTCATTACCAGTTTACTTTATTTAAATAATAAACAAGTAGAGGACGTGAAATAATTTTTTCCTCTTTGTGTATTATCTGAGTGTGGCTATTTCTGAAGTGCATATTTCACTTGTATAATAAGCAGTGCTTAATAGGAAAATGGTGTTACAATTGGGAAACAACATTTTACTTGACCCTGTTTGTTCTAAAAGTTTTGTCCTTGTTTTATCAACCTTTGATAAACCCCTGTGTTCTCCTTTTCGTTAACTGTTTGTGGTGTCTTGCTTTTGAAATTATTTCTATTATCAGTGTATAATCTTTCAGTCTCTCTTCTAGCTGGCTCGGTGAAAACGGTGTTTTCTGGGTTTAGATTTAGGGTTGTCCCGGTTAGCTCAGTTGGTTGCGTCGCAGGAATTGCAGGGCTATGTGCTGTCGACGTGACGATGCTGGTTCGCTCCCAGCTAGAGACACTATCATTTGAAATTCACAGTAGCGCTATTTGTGCGGTGTGGCAGCCGTAAAAAGTCTCCTCGTACATTTGGTCAGTACTGTTATCAGTAAAACCCGTTATTGATGTCATGCAGTGATGGTTACTTATTAGGGCTATCCGATCAACCTTTTTGGGGATTGTCCCGGTTATCTCAGTTGGTTGCATCGCAGGAATTGCAGGGCTTGGCGCTGTCGACGTGACGGTGCGGGTTTGCTCCCAGCTAGAGACACTATCATTTCTAAAAATGCAAGAATACCGTAACTTATTTTTGTATTTTTAAACCAATTACAAAAACAATAAAAATGTTATAAATTCTAGTTAAAAAGACGTTATTCACTCATTATGTAAGGATTAGGAAGTACTTAATATGATCAACGGGCAGTATATAACAGGGACAAACTTTTAAATCTGTGGAATAGGCGAACGCAGTCGTTGGCTTATATTGCAAATGTTCATCCCACAGACAAACTGAACACATTTTCGACCTTAAAGTTGCTCATGTGAAAAAAGTGTGTGTTCTCTGAATGTGGCTATACCTGACATGCCAAGATCACCTTTTTTCTTTTTTCTATAATGAAAACAACTATTAGCAAAGAAACTCGTATTGATTCAAAAGGTACGTGAAAAAAAGAGTTGTATATCATTTCTTGTTCTTGTTCCATTACCTTTCTAATACCTTTCACAATGCTTTTGCAGAAGTTATGAAGATAAATTTCTTTTCTAACTGAAGAATGCAAAACCAAGCATCCGTGTCCCAACATTACATGCCAATTGCACTTGGCAGGTGTTGTTGGCATTGTGATTTTACATTGTCTTGATTCAGATGAAAGCTTGTTGGAATAGGTAAAGTCATGTTCAGTATATCTTTCACACATCAGAACCAGATATAGAAAACACATTTTTGTGGTGAACTACAGAAAATGCATTTTTGAGGTTTCTTGAAGATTTAAGTTGTCGATTTGTTAACAAATGGCATCCTTCATCCACTTCTGGTCTTAATGACTCAATAATAATATCATCAACAATGATACAATGATAATAATACCAACAATATAATAATAATAATAATAATAATAATAATAATAATAATAATAATAATAATAATAATAATAATAATAATAATAATAATAATAATAATAATAATAATAATAATAATAATAATAATAATAATAATAATAATAATAATAATAATAGTGTGTGTTTTGTTGTTGTTTTCTGTATGTTTATATTTCTTTATGTAACGTATTCTTTAACAAGGTGTAATGCGTTTTTGGAATTCTACTAAGTGAAATTACTATATTGTCTGTACATGAATATTACAAGAAAGGCAATATTAAGTAATTAATTAGTATGGGGGGTCAGTTACATGTAGATAAAGAATTTCATTCAAGAAAAGCAGTTGTCCTCAAAGTATGTTATATTTCTTTTGAAGGAATAATTTTCTTTTACCTTTTCTCTGGTAACATGTTAATAAAACTGAATTATCATAAATTTATTATAAAAATTCATAAACCTATAGACTTAAACTGAATTATAATTATTTTTGCATTATGATACATGCATGTAAAATCGCAAAACAAACAAGAAAGAAATATATGTGCTGGGCTGACTGAGAAACAGAGGCCTAATGAACATGGAAGAACTATATCTTAGAGTTATGATCCTCGGATTTCAAGTTAATAGGTTTAATGGGATTATAATTAGAAAAACAGTTTTGATACAAATTGCTAATTAAAATCACCTTGAACATAGAAATCTATAAAGATATCGCACAGAAGCTTTTGTGGTATTTAAATTAAAAAATGACTACATTGTAAGTATAGAACAACATTGGCAAAAGATCTAAACTTATAACCACCATCATTGATATAGTGTTGCTAATTGTCAGTTAATTGGTTCGCGGCGTTCATGTTATTCCGTTATTTTAATTTTGTAAATGTGTGTACTTTTGCTAAAGGTATTTAATGTCCATGACTGACATCTGTTAAGCACGTTTAACCAAATCGTGTTTATAAATATCTGCAAATAAGATTAATCATGTATGCACAGAGAAGGTTCAAATATTGCCACTTATCACACAGCCGAATTCGATGATAAAAGTATATCACAGCACGTATACTTTAAGATTCCGCGTTCGTCCGTTGTTTGAATAGTTCTTTGTTTTGAGTATATTTTAAGATAAAGCGCTATCAGCAGGCTATAATAGCAAGAAGAATAAAATAATTACTTATCATAACGTAAACCACATATCAATAAGCAGTTGTTGTCAGTATTGTCATTAAGAAATGAACTTCTGAATGACTAATGCTGTTAAAACAAATACTATTAGTTTACTTCTCTGATCGACAATTCGAAGAAATACCAACGAAATCATCCATAGTAAATGACAGATAATGATAAGACACGTGAGTTTACCGAGCAAACAAAAAATTGGGACACGCCACGGGAAAACGTACTTTCGGTCATATTTGTTGACATTTTAGTTGTTACTTTATTTGGAAAGAACTTAAAATTATCTATTATTTTTTCATACCTAACTGGAGATTTTGTTACACATTTTGACCGCGAAACGCATAATTAGTAATGTCGTCTGCTCAACTTTATGACGTCATTTTAATGATTAACGTCAACTGTCCGAAGGTACCTTTTCCTGTGACGCGCCCCAAATAATCAATAAATGTACATTGTTTAAAACATCTAGAGTCTGACTAGGGTCGAACTTAGAAATTTTACCTTATACTCCCAAAACGCAGTTCGGTAATATCTGTGACTACTGTAGACCAATATTAGTGTGATCAGAATTTTCCTGTTCGCTATTAATTTAATAAATTCAGTAAATAAAATTTCTTGTATAACACACATATGAATAATGGATGGTCTGGCTTTGACAACAAGAAAGATGAGTAAGCGATTACATATATTCGATGGAGGCAATGATATTTATCAGCTAATGTTCATTGGGAACACAACTCATTTTATTAGTGAAATGGCTAGCACAACTAGAAAAATCAATAAATAAATGTTAAACTTAATCAAATATGTTATTATATGTTCACATTTTAGTTGTATAATGGCACAACAGGAACTGAAATTAACCACTTAAGGGGCAGATATGGCAATATTGCCTCTTTTAGCGAATAACTAATAAAACAATAATTTACTCAGCTGATTGAAGCTAAGACGAAAACATCACGTTTTCAGTTTTGCGGAGGCCTCTGGGATAACCCGTTCGGCGGGTGTAGAATGCCTTTCACCGTCGTGTAAGAAAAAAGCAACACCATTTGTTCGCACTAAAGAAAAAAACATTTCATATGGCGTACATACAATACAATTCAATCAGTGTAGGAAACAGTAAAAATAAGCAGGACAACCTTCTCATCGAATCAATCAAATGAAATTTAACAAAAATCGGCAGATGGGGAAATCAATTCTACTAAATTCATCCCCGTTACTGTAAATTTCAGTTTCTAACATTTTTCATCAACGTTTATTCAATTAATGCCACTTTCTCTGACAAACAACAATGCTTGATTAACTTCATATACTTCTAATGTGATGGATGGATTGTTGAATCCTCGTGTGAATTTCAGAAAATGAAACCATACCGTTTCTTAAATTAAGCTTTATTACATATCAATGTGTATTCATATAAATATCTAATATAATAAACCTATCCTTGATATTGATTAGAAAAACAAAATAATCCCAAGTTTCTTGTAATTAAAATGAAATTGAATTTCAATCAAATTATATGACTTTTGCTGACGGGTTTTAAATCACTACCAACGAGTTTGGGTACGAATAAAGATTTTATAATAAATGTATTTTTGTAAGCAATATTCAAAATTCGTTAGTCTTAAAAAATTTAAAAGCATTTGCTAAATTGTTTTATTTGATTACACTCGGATTGATCTTCAATGTAACGTGGAAAAAAACAATGGTCTAGGGGTAGAGCGTCGGACTCCAGATTCGGTCCCCGAAAAAAGAATAATAATAAAGCATTACTTCCTACTAATTGGATACAAGAAGAGACTTTTATTACAGCAATGCTTCTTCCTATGATGCCCATTTCTCCTTTGTATGTTCCCAAAATATGACAAGTGTATTATATAAATACTATGATACACCGCTTCTACAGAACATTTCTGCTTAAAATTGATAAATCATTCGGGAACTGGAGAAAACCTTTAAGTGGTAAAAGCAAAATGCTCTCGATAACGCTTCGTTTGAATGAAAACCCTCGGGAAATTGTATTTTGACAGGCACTTATCATGACAAAAAAGAGCTTTTCATATATGAATAGCGTTTTCTGTATAGTATTGGTCTGCCATATAATATAACGTTCAAGTAATTGGTATAATGCAAAATGTTATTCTTACTTAGCTATGAAAAATTAAGACAACTTATTCCATTGGTCTAGAAATAGGTGCGGCACGTTCATGTGTCATATGCCGTTTCGTACACAGAACTCTCGCCCAGAACCAATAAGAATTCAACATTACGAGCTTGATATTATTTGATTTACACAACACTACACATATTCTTATAAAGAACAGTATTTAAAGATGTGTATGACTTTACTGACACCAAATCACCCTGAGTCAAGTCAAAAAAGCACTCAATGCTATATTCATCATGCAGAGAAAATCGCTATTTATGCAATATAACTTGTTTAACGTGATTATTATGGTGCTAGTAAGTCATACTATTTCATGTTCATCTCAGTTTCCAGACTCATTTATCAGAAAGAACATTCTCAGATAAGAGATTGACTCGTTTCTGTTGTTTTTCCAAGAAATTATATGTGCCCGATGACTGTCTTGTCAACCTTCTTACCTTGTGGTTCACAATTTATAACTATGCAACAAATATTTGGCGAAGTCTGACTAAGGATAATTATTCGATAAGATTCATTTTCTTTTTTTTGATGACGGACGATTCGACGGGAGTATAACAAAGCCATTTTAAATTTGAGATTTGAAAATATGACAACTTACATTTAGCACTGTTAGGTAAGAAGATAAGGTCACTATTGCCTATCAGAGCAGCTATGAATACAATACTTCTATAGCTTATCAACATGCTACAGGCAAGAATACAAGTATATGTACTTTCATGAGGCTTCTCGCGAATTAAAGTGCGTTCAAGTGAGGAAAGGAGATGAAACTGATTGTGTCGTTCTTGTTCTACATACAAATATATTTATGATGATGAAATCAAATTAACTAACATATATTAATTTATATCATTTTTTAAATCGGACACTCAAAAAAGTTTCAAAGAATTATTCCGACAAGGGTACTACATTAAATCCACTTTATAAGTTAAATAAATATTTAAAAAGTGGTAAGTCTACAATTACGCAGATGAGATTAGAAAACGCCTATCAAAAACGCGGAGCAAGAAATCCGAATGAGACATAAGCCAGCATTGATCTGAAACAAACCATGTCACGATCTTGAAATACCTAATGCAACAAGCTTTGGGAATAATATCGTATAATTGTATCACTTGCCTTTGGATCAGTCGGTTAATTACATTAAGCTGTAAGGTCGCGGTATTTCTGTCTTAAATTGCCCCTGAAAGGAACCATGTGATCCTCTTATAATTTGAAATTGAACTGTAATCGAATTGTACAGAACATAAAAATGAAGGTCAGACTGATTTCAGTTTCTTCAATACTGTTATATTTTCATCCCTTAAAAGTCACTTTAATGAAAGTTTATCGGGAAATTGTGAAGAAGAACGTATAATCTGGATCTGTTTTTTTTTTAAATTCCTGTCATCGTGTTCTTGCTGATTTGATTCCAGGGGTTCTGGTCTCAGTTAGATCATTGAGTATCCACCGTGTATCGATTGACTATGTCATTAGTTTCTTATGTTTTATATGGTTTTGTGCTAATTTGCATGCAACATTGTCGAGTTGATGGGATGGTGGGCAAATCACCAATACCACTATTACCTTTTCGGTGTTTGTACTAATATAAGAACCCGTTGCGGCAAGTACGAGGGTTGTAGACTCTAGAACAAAGTTGCAAAGTCGTAATCCACCGGGTTCTCTTTTTCGTTTAATTTTTGTAGTGCATTATTTGAAATTCATTACTTTCATAATTATCGTGTTGATCTATTAAAATTTTTCGAGATTTCGCCCAATCTCTTCAGTAACTCTTAAACACAGGAAAAAAGCAACTACGTAGAGGGATTAATCAATAAGCATACGTAGCGCTTCGAAATATATTTATGTAGTCTTTTTTTTATTTTATCAACGTCTTTTTTACGAATGAAGTAAAGAATGTTGCATGCCATTTTATATTTTTCGAATTCAAAATTGAATCTCCATAAAAGAAGAGATTATCCATCGATGGATCTAACAGTGTGACAGAAGTTTTATCGTTATAAAAAAACCCAATATAATTGTCAAGTTCTAGAAAAGCAGGACAACAAGACAGTAACCGTTGTGAAATACTGATCATGTTTCATACAAATAATTGTATCAATTTATAAATTTAGAAGATATGTTACTGCAACTAAACTATAGCAAAACAGAGCCAGGTTGCTCGAACATTTTATATTGTATATTTTCAAGCTGATTCTTAATACACCAAAGCAAAATCAACACCAAGCGTATTTTAATGCAACGGATACAAAACGTTTGCCTTAGTGACTTTCAAACACCGTTTTCACCTTTTTACTAATGAAGTCGAAAACATTACACTGGTCAAACTTAACTGACACAAGTTTTTATTAACAATAAAACTAGTTTGTCTTATTCCGACCGCTTTATAATTTAAGTATGTTCTGGGACATTTATTGTAAAAGCACACAAATGAAGTTCTTTGCGTGATGGTTTGTTTTTCGGGAAAAGGTTGCCAGTTAATAATTAGTTTTTTCTTGTAGTGTTTACGAAATAAAAAACGGAATGTCTCCTCGCTCTTCAAAAACACAACGTGTACTCTGTAATGTGTTCTTTAGCAGTTTCTGACTGTATTCCATTAACCATTTTACCACAGCTGAGATATTAATCAAGGGAATATTGTAAAGGTACATTCACTCTATATTGTTCCCGTCTTTAAACATGCCATATTCAATTTTTCTAAA
Source organism: Corbicula japonica (assembly GCA_038501625.1). Taxonomy (NCBI): domain Eukaryota; kingdom Metazoa; phylum Mollusca; class Bivalvia; order Venerida; family Cyrenidae; genus Corbicula; species Corbicula japonica. The sequence goes on along the minus strand of JAZAYU010000035.1, from coordinate 181,766 downwards.
ATACAAAAAGTCCCAAGTGATAAATCTAATATAAATCTGTGACACAAATCGGCATATTTAATGTCTCTGGTGTGAAAGAAAATATTGCAATCGTAACTTTACTTGTGAGCAATCTTTTTTTATATTTTGCCAAAGAATATCGCTAATATGCACAGCTTTATATTTTCAAACAATAATATTCTAAGAAGCCCAGCCAACCAGACTCACGGAAGGGGAATGTCTGTATTTAATCATTTCTATAATAAAAAAGTGTTGCATGCATTTCTTGTAAAGCCACGTGGAGAAAATGAAGCATGTAGCAAGAAATAAATACTATCAGAAAGATAACATATGTTTATAAAAAGATCAAATTTTAAATATAATGAAGCCAAAAATAATTAACAAAAAAGAGAAACTGATAGGTTACTGCTTTTTAATGGCTGTTGAAACAGCCACATTGACGACAATGCGATTGTCATCAGACTCTTTTGAAAGAAATCGTGACGGCTTTTTCTGTAGCCACGAGGCTGTTTAAAGTAATACGTCATACAGTATACAATCTGATTCCTCAGTTCTTCTTAGAGGATAATGTTGATGTTCTAATGTTATGTACTAAGTTAATAGTACTTCTAAATTTTCTTGTGTTTGTAATATTTCGGCTAGTTTAAAGATGGGTGGTTTCAATATCCCAGCCAATATAAATTTGGATATTGTTCAATCACCCCCAAGGATATACTTCCTGCTTTTTAAATTTTGCCTTTGGCGTTGTCTGTGATATGCAGGATTTATATTCTAAGATCCCCTCTCAAAATTCTATTTTGTTTAGTTCCGCCCATTGTTTTCTCGTTTAGGGCAAACCCATTCTTTTATCTGGGGTCCATACACCGCTGAACATGGAATGGTATTAATCTGAAAATACCGCATTGAAGGTTCCATCTTCACCGCCATATGCATACCATCGTTTGGGATGGATCAAAATTGTAATGTTTATTGGTGTAAATATTGAGTTGCGCTCAACCTGGGGCTAGGTGGCGTGGGCATTTATAAACATTTCTATTGCTGCCCTAAACAAGCTCAATCAAACCGAGCCTGCAATATTTTCATATTTATAGTGTTCGAGGGTCTTTAAAGTTCCCTTTTCATCTATTGAAATGTAAATAATTATATAAATATGTTTGTTCTTGTGCATTTTCTCCATGGCCTTATAACTATATTCAACGTGTTTTGGAGTCGAATTGCCCGATTGTTTAATAATTTTGTTATACGAGTATATACAGGTTCAGTTGAGATTGGTAAATGACAGAAAATGCATAGTTTCAGATTTTTGCGTATTTCTTAAATTACACAGGCAACTTTTAGATTGAAATTTGATCAAAATCGTGCAATTTCCTAGGATACAAATTAGAAAAAGAGAAATCATAAAAAAAGAGTTATTAAAGTTTAACTATCAATTTTTTTTATTAGAAGTATCTTAACTCGCACAGAATTTTTGGATTATACGCGAAAGTTAGTTTTCGCTAAATTAGTTGATGTCATAGCATTAATCATAATGGTCCAAGACAAGTGTCAATCCAGGGGTCGTGAGTTCGATCCCCAGCCGAGGCGGGAAAAATTTCTCCGTGACAATTGAACTCGGACATTGCGTCTGAGAGTCATTTGTCCCTCACCTCTGATTCAAGTGAGGAAGCAGTCAGTCGCTTGCGGAGAAATTGGTTAGTACTGGTTAGAGACCCAGGAACACCGGTTAGGTGGACTGACCGCCGGGATATAACCAGAAAGTGTTGAAACCAGGCGTTAAACCCCAAACAAACAAACAAACAAACAAACCAAGACAAGTGTCATTTCAGCGATGTCAAGATTACATTTATAGGTTTAAAAACAATAACAACTGTCGAAGAAAACTGTACATTATAACTATGATACATATATGGATAAACATGATCTTCTTTAATTGATAAACCATCCGAGAACTGGAGAAAACATGTAAGTGTTAAAAGCAAAAAAGCTCTCGGTAGCGATTCGTTTTGAAAAAAGGATTCCCTCGAAAAAATTGTGTTATGGTACGCAATTTTGATTACAAAAAGAGCTCTCGATATATGAACAGCATTTCATGCGGAATATTTGGCTGCCATACGATATAACGCTTATATGACTGGTAAAAGAGAATTCAATAGCTGCATGCAAGACTGACGTTATATCTTTCTTACTTAATTTTAGTTAAGAGACATTGAGATGATTAAACATGTAATCCTTACGTAGCACACATTTTGTTTTAATCTAGAACACGCACAAGATTTCCGCATCGAATCATTTTATTTGGTTTCCTTAATAGTACATTTAAATGTATTGTTCTAGTAAACCAGTATTAAAAGGCATTATTTTCTAATTCACTGCGTTCAAACGAAAATAAATTATTTATCCCATATTCAAGTAATTCATAGGTAGGAAAAGAAATAAAAACACCAAGTACAATAGGAATGGTCGTATTGCATTGCTATATACTATATTTCAACGACAACATTTCATTAACGTCTATTAGCCCATCTTTCCTGCATCCTCGTCTTGGTTCGTGTCAAGCCGCACAACCGGAAATCCTCGAGCCTGCTGCAATGAATGTCTATTATCATCCAGAACCTACTTGAATAGAAAAATAACATCATCTTATACATATGCAAAAGAAAAACAGCCAGTATTGTTTGCTAATAATCTGCGCCCAAAGTTAAAATAATGAAACAGAAAACGCCAAAATTTAACTAAACGTCTTTGTGTAGATTCCTATCATCTTATTCAACTTTTTACATTCGACTTAACTCGCTTACATTAAGAACAATTAAAGTCAGACAATCCAGCGCCAAGTGGCACTCACTTTCAAGCCAGTCGGCTAGTCTTCCACAAAAACAACTTCATTCCATCACAGCGCCAATCGGCACTACAGCGCCAATCGGCACTTCAATTTTACGCCACGTGGCGAGGTTCGTTCCCAGGAGGGGCAATATCTGATAATCAAACTAAACACTACCAATGCAGCGCCAAACGGCACTCACTTTCAAGCCAGTCGGCTAGTCTTTCACAAAACAATTCCATTCCAACACAGCGCCAATCGGCACTTCAATTTTACGCCACGTGGCGAGGTTCGTTCCCAGGAGGGGCAATATCTGATAATCAAACTAAACACTACCAATGCAGCGCCAAATGGCATTCACTTTCAAGCCAATCGGCTAGTCTTTCACAAACACAGCGCCAATCGGCACTACAGCGCCACTCGAAGCTTCAATTTTACGCCACGTGGCGAGGTTCGCTCCCAGGAGGGGCAATATCATCTGATAATCAAACTGAACACAACCAAAGCTTCACCAAATGACATTCACTTTCAAGCCAATCGGCTAGTCTTCAAAAAACTATTCCATAACACAGCGCCAATCGGCACTTCAATTTCACGCCACATGGCGAGTTATCACTCAAATCGTTAACCTGATAATCGAGTTAAATACAACCAATGCCGCGCCAAGTGGCACTCACTTTCATGCCAATCGGCTAGTCTTCAAAACGCAATTCCATTTAAATACAGCGCCAATCGGCACTACTTCGCCAATCGGCATAACAATTTCCCAACACAGCCAAGCGGCTACACAGCGCCAAGTGACACCTCAATCTAATTCCAATCGGCTATTCTCTTAGCACATCAAATTACAAAACAGCACCAAGCTACACTTCAATTTTAAGCCAATTGGCGGGTTTAAAGCAACTCCTTATTTAAGTTAATGCAATCAAACATTTCTAAGTCAAATTAACAGCGCCAAGTGGTTAAATTTGCAGTCCAAAAAATCATCATGCTTATCAATTTAATGTTAAGCGTTTTTCGATTATTTTTAAATGAAGTGGCTAATATTTTCTCTAAATCGAATCGCATATAGCGTTCACATTTTGTCAGGTTATGGGAGATCAGTTCATTAAAATCAAAAATTTTGGCCAAATCAATTAAAATGCTACATTCTCCGCTAAGAAGTTTTCTTCGTCCTTATCGTTTTAATCGTAGAAAATATATCCAATTCCACGTGTAAATCGTGTCAAATTATTCTTCCAATAACTACTGATCTTAATCAAGATAAAATTTAAATTATACAATTTCAAATTTTCACGGTAACTTAAAATCAAGACGCATTTAAGCAAATGCAATGAAATATGCTGAAATGTTAGTCAAGTTGCTTTTCTTGTTTCGAACAAATGCCATTCTTGGCAAGTGACACGTAAATTTTCGACTAAGTGGCGATTTCGGAATTCGTTAAACACCATGAGAATCGAACCAAACACATCCACGCTAATACAGCACCAAGTGGAAACGTAATATTGATGCAAATGAATATAATTAAACGCCAAGTGCGCATAAATTTTACTCGAGTAGCGAGATTAAGGCCACATCAGCCTCTAATGAAAACAAAACACATCCGGTTCAATGCAATGTTTTGTTGAACTACTGATTTAGTAAAGTGATTGTTTCGTCTAAACAAACACAATAGGATATATCGCACACTTTCGCCAAGAGGCGATTGATCAGAATCGAAGCAAACATACCCAAACACAAAATAACAGAACGCACAATCTAACTTTCAGCCAAGTGGCTTGTTCACATAAAATTGTAGAAAATGTTCTCAGTCCAATGCAGCTTCTGATAAGCGTTTGATATATACGTCAAAAATTACGAACCATTCTAATTGCGAAAAGAATCATTTGAAATTTATCTTTCATAACTTCTAAGTGACTTTTAATGCAAACTACCAAATCTTGATAACAATCGTAGAAACAAAATGAGACAAATAAGGTAATTAAGCTGCTACCTATCAACTAAAAGTGTACAAAAGTGTTAACGGAGTTCTAACCGTCTTCGCAAATGGTGAAATCAAACACATAAAATGAGGGTGGGTGGGACGGGAAATTAGAAATATTTAATATGTCTGTACAATAGCAATGCGACGACTCGAATGAATTTTATCCAAGGTTTACACCATATATAATGACACTGCACGAGAATTTCGTGAATCCTCACAGCCAATAACCTTGAAGCATACATGAGATGAATTACATAGAAACGTGGATAAATACATTTAACTTTAATAATAAAAAGGCGCCATCACCACTATTTAAAACTATAATTAGTATATTGACCCAAACTTCAGACGCAGCACATTTAACCTTAAATTTTCCGTCTAATTATGTTATATCAAATAATATCAAGACAATTGAAACGCTATAATATAATTCTTTCGGAATCAGACCAATAATTGGACATCTGAAGAACGTATTATCTTTTAACATTTCTCAGTTTATTTGTCAACGAATGACATACATTACAATATAAATGTGTCAATGTTTATACAGGGTTCGTTTCGAGAATACATTTTCCTTTTAAGATACATTTTTGGTTGAAAATATAACTATTGATAGTATTATTATAAAAAAAACTTGAATTTATGGTCCATATCGGCTTTACCAGTATGTTCTCTTTTTGATTAAATGGTCAATTACTGATGCCCTGTTAAAATCTCATACACAATATTTAGTGATTCAAAGCTTAACATGCACGTTGAAACTTCTTAAAAGATAATCGAAAGTCTACTCTATGCAAGCAATTTTATATGTAATATAATATGCTTCCTTATGATAATTAAGAATTGGATACTATACACAGATAATCCGCCAGGTTCGGCCATTGAGTTGTGTGTTTTAATTTGCACTGGAACATGTTAAGGAAATTACATCTGAACAACCTAGTCTGATCATCGCACTATACGGTATTGCAAGTGTAATCATTCATAAAAATCTGTTGTAATGTTGAAGTCATTGTGCATATAAGTCACGCCCATTTGATGTTGATCGCATTTTCCAGACTCATATATCAGAAATCATATTAGTTATTAGTTTCTAGGTTGGAATGTTGTACAAGTATCGGCCGGAGTATTTTTGTGGCCATAAGTCTTAATTTGTGGTTCAGAATTCATAGCATAGTCTATCTTGACGTAGTCATTTTTCGCAGTTAAAATATAATCAGGCATAATTATTCTAAGCGTCTAATTTTATTGTACCGTTCATTTGGTAAGTGAACAGTTCAATGCAAAAACTGATGATACTTTGCTTCTTACTACTTTTTAATTTGAAATATTTTGTAACACGCAGTTGTACACTGAAATTTCAATGAAAATTGCAAAAATACTACGTGGAACTACTTAACTTTTGTGCACGGATAGATCAGTTGCATATGGAACAGTCCAGTAAGTAAACTTGGATCGGTGTTCGAACCTGTATCCGCGGGTAAAACCGGGGAGTAAATTTCCAAAAGAAATGACGACATGGTAGGAAATATTTTGAATATTTTTATAATGGCATTAGGAACTTGTTATTGTTGTGTACATTTGCATATAATAAAATGTCTCGTACACGTAAGAATTACTCATTCTTATTTAAACACGAGTTTAGTTTTAAACAAGCGGCCTCTCATGGTTATATCGAATAAATTGACAAAAATCTTAACAATTATGATAGTCGACTTACGTACCCAGACTGTATAAAAAGGTTGAAAATTAACCTATTGATATAGCATTTAAAGTGTGTTTCTTTTAACATACAAGTATAGCATCGAAAGCCGTGTACGTCATAGGACTCCTAAAAAACAACAACAAAAAGTTATTGCCCTAGCTACACCATAGACAAGAGTCCAACGAGATACCATGTTCGTCTAGAATTAATGTTTTAATCTTAATTTTATCTAAGTAAGCATGGTAGTCGGAGAACAGCTTCTAAGCAGTGCAGCCCAATAACAGTTAGTAAGACAAAATGCTTCGTAAATGAGCTTCAATAAATATTTCTTTTCTTAAACTACTGAACTATTGCAGTTCCGTGTGATTTTCTTAAAGTATTTTTCTCACATGAAAACCTATATAAATGATCCATTATGGTCTCTAGGGTGTTATTCTAAACATAATCTTGTTAACTTCTTTTTGCATAGACGCTTTCTAAGCTTTTATTGAAAGCAATAGACGACAGTTTATTGTAACTTGAGTGTGTTTGGCAGCATCTTCTTAACTCTCAGACTCCAAATTCCACTGTGGGTAATGAAAGTCAATTTGTTCGAAAGGTTTATTACTTGTTTAAGGAACATTTCCTCGCTGAAGATCGTTAAAACTATATTGCTACATGTAGCGATATGACCGAAAAACAAAGACTTTAATGGCTATAAAATAAATTAACATATACTAAATATGTTATAGATACGAAGTAATTTAAACTGGTAAGTTACTAAGTGTTAAGTACAATAGTTGAAAAGGAACATTGAAAACCACCGAACACAACAATATTAACACCAATAAACAGTACAATTTCGATCCATCCCAAACGATGGCATGCATATGACGAGTAATTCAAAATGGTCTGTTACTTAGTGATAAATACAAAGTAATTCAAACGCAGTCTGGTAAGTTACTAGGTGATAAATACAAGTAAATGTAATTCACACCGGTATGATAATGATAAATACAAAGTAATTCAACCCGGTAAGTTACCAAGTCATTCAAACTGGTAGGTTAATTAGTGATAAAACAACAGTGAAAAATACAATGTTCAAAAAAGTAAAATACTTAATTGCACAAAAACATAGTTTCAACGACATGTGTCTTATTAAAAGTTTCTCAAAGTAAAGAATTACATAATAAGCGAAGGTGACACGTAAATTTTGGTGAGTCACTTAAAACTAATTAGTTTAGAAGCTGCAGTGCGATATTACCCCAGAGATTTTCTTTTATTACCATTGTTGGTATTGTCATGTGTGGTCCTTAAGAAATACGAAGTATTAGATCAATATAGAAAATTTAATCCATCTCTTGAGCAAAAACTGGTGAGCGCTCTGAACAGTGTGGCACTCCGATATTCATTTTTATTCAATTGCATAACAAGTGATCACATGAATTCAGCCAATAATTATTAAATGAAGATTATTCAATACGTTCAATAACAAATCAATGGTGAAATTGCAATACGTAATATTCATTCTCATGACAAAGAAATTCAGCAATATTAGGAAGCCATTTTTTATCTTTCCTATTAGAACTAATGTCCCATGAGATATATGTCGTGATGAAGGCTGTCAGTGAGTTAGTTTATGTTACAGTTTATGAGCTTCATGATCAAATTGTTGGTATAACTCGATAACTTGGTAATGTATTATTAGATATATACTGGAACTTTATCATGTTTATTGCTTGCAGTATGGGTTAAGAAAAAATAAATATGTTCTTTGTGTTTCTCAGAGGAAAATACTGACAGGGGCTCAGATGCGTAGAAATTGTATAGAGAGTGCACTGAAATTTATCATGTTTTCAAAATGTTGTTGATATTTATAATGCCCTTAGTTATAAAATTGCAGAATTTAGTTGAATTGAATTGAAGATATTACGTAGGTTATATTATCGTTATGCACTCCAGTATGTATAATTTATATATCATAATAGTGTCTGCCTGTTAAAAACACAAATTTACAAACATCGTTATTATTTATTTATTAACCCAAAACTCCCACCTTCACAATTTTGAACGGGTACATTTATGTATTCTGCCGTTTGCGATATTATCTTTTCGGAAATTTGACAATTATAAATCAGTTCAGTACACGAACGTACCGTAGCAGAAAGATCCAGAATAAGCCAACACAAGTTTACAAGGCTTCGTCTAAACCTATAGTATTGATCTGCCTTTGGTTAGAACCATTTAAATAAAGCCAGCTTGCGGGTTCTGCATCCGTAAACATGGCTAACTACCACAGACATTTATATTCGGCAATGACCTATCAAATTTCAACAGTTATCTTTTGCATTTGACGACGTTTTTTAACATTGGATCGGTCTTATTTACTGTCATTTGCTGTAAAGTTCGGTGTGGCGACTGTGAAATGTCTCCACGTACTTCATTTTAGAGTAGTCATGAATTTCGATTTCCTCCCTTGATGGTAATATGCTAATTTCAAAACATGCACAAAGTCAACCATTGTGGGTGGCATTGTAAAAGCGTATTTGAACTATCCTTTTATGGGGATACGGATTGTATATTCTGTGTCTGTCTCCTGCATGACTGGCGAGGTTCTGCTGCCGCATTTGAATGGCTTTGAGGTTTTCTATACATTTAATTTATCAATTAGGGTCATACTTAATGAAACAACAATTCTGTATCTTTTAAATATGTCTCTTTGTTATCAGTAAGCCTCTAATATGTTCATGGTCATTAGAGTTCCAATAGGTTGGCGCAACGTATATCAAACATTTATGGCTGTGGGTATTCGTTTTGTGCTACCAACAAAGCATCGTCGGATACCCACGGTTGATTCTATTACGTTACTCTCCATTCATGAATGGAGAGTAACGTAATAGAATCAACCGTGGGTATCCGACGATGCCAACAAAGATCCTGAGCTAATAATCATTGTTGGTGGCAGTTTATATGCAAACATGAACTTTTCTATCATTGGGGATACGGATGGTATGAACTGTGTCTGTCTCTTGCATGGTTGGCTAAGCGTTGTCGCCGTCTTCGTATGACTTTGGGGTTAATTATACATTTTGTATCCACGTTGGGCACAAATGAATTCAAATGTGGTGGTTTTCAATAAACGCATGCTACTTGTTTGCGACACATTTCAATATTTAAATTAAGACTTCACGCTGTCTGTTGTTCACACCTTTTCTGTTTATTTACTTACGCCAAACAGATTAAGCGCATTGCCTAGTCTCTTACGTATCCATCTTCAGACTTACAATAGTTTCTGTCTAAAAATCTATTAAGAGCGATGATTAATAATTGCTAATGGGTTCTTGCTAGACTTATTATAATAAATATAACCATGTGTTTTATTATGGTAATTCTTGGCACTACTGTATGTATATTGCTGCTGCCCATGAACATGCTCAATCAAACCGTGCCTGTAATATTTTCATTTTTGTCGTGTTCGGTGGCTTTCAAAGTTCTCTTTTCATATATGACTTTTAAAGTCAAATCAAGTAAATACGATATCTTCCGGGTTAGACTAACTGTTTTGAATGTTTTTTTCCTGGCATATGTTACAATTAAACAAGTTGCAGTTCAATTACCGTAATTTATTTTTGCCCGTCTGTATTGATACATGATTCGTTTTGAAGATAAACTTTATTGCATGGGTTGAAGGTTATAAAACTGAGATTGGAAACCAGTCTCAAATCTCAAGGATCTGATTGGCTGAAATGGCGACTGGTCGCCATTTCAGCCAATCAGATGCTTGAGATTTGAGACTGGTTTCTATGCTCAGTTTTATAACCTTGGGCAATGGTTGAAAAATTTAAAGCTGAGTATTCAAAGTTCACGGTGACTAGTCTACTAATAAGTCTGTTTGTCTTTTTAAATGTTTATGCATCATACCAATATGTTTATTGTAGCCAGTAATTTTTCTAGCCTACCCTACTGCATTGAGAGTGATGTCTGTATGATGAACTTCAGAGAGGGATGTAGACTGGCTTAAGATGAAAAGTTGGAAAGTTAAGGAAACATAAAAACTTCATCGCCTGGAATCCAGGCTAAGAGTGGACTATTTTGATATCTCAGATCTAATTAATATTGAAATCACTACTACAGGTATAATATACCAATAGAGGACTGAACAAGAGTAAGTTTTGCCGAAATTTTGGACTAATCAGTACATTTGGGGATGTGTTGAGGTTGAATTTTACTGCTTTAGTAACGCTATAACAACGTCGGCTAAGAATATACTTACTCGTGCGTTGACTATGTACTGTAACACCACATTTTTACTCTGATTACAGGTCAAATACTGTTTTACATCATAACATTTTGGAAACACTTTTATCCTTTCTTCCCTACTGGGATCATTCATATTACCGGACAAAACTTGATAATTTTCTTTCTTTCTTTTGTTTTTTGCATCATAATCATGAAAAACTTGCACGGAGTAATCGTCGGTTCTTCTTTTACATTAAGCGTGATTATTTGATACTGAAAGCACTGTTTTATTTCATGAAAAGAGGCTCCAAAGGAACGCAGTATGACAACAGATAAAATTGTAACGGAAGCTCAATTTACCGGACAATAGGTTTCAATGTATATTTTTTAAGTTTTCATTTAGATGTTGATTATTTTCCATAACATTCACTAAGCAGCTTTTTCCCATTAAGCATCATCATTTACATCTGGAAACCCCTCACGTTTTTCTTAAATAATTAGAAGTCCGAAGGCTATAGTGAGGTTCTAAATGGGTGAAAATTTAGGTAGTACTCGTATAATAAGATAAAACGTAAAATGATTACGTCATCAATTCATGATAGTCTGTCCGTCTGCTGCTTATTATTTCCTATATACTTGCACAAAAAACATTCTGTGATAATGTACTCGTTTTGTAATTTGATAAGACATCTTCAAACAACCTTTGGGCTCCTCTAGATTGGCGCATGCGCAGTTACAATAAATCAAAGTGTGACGTAATCATTAACTCTCATTGTAAACAAAAAGGCATGTAGAAAAAGTATCATTTTTATACATGAAAAATAACCGACTGCGACGTTGTTGTTATTTTCACGGAAGCAAAATGTGTCTATATGATTTTTACGTTATTTTTCCCGTATTCGCTCTAAAATTGAGTGTGTATTCGACTGATTTAAATTTTGTCCGGTAAATTGATTGTCCGATAAATACGTAGGATCCCAGTATACGTGACCACGCAGCTTTAAGTACTGAAATCATTATTACTGCAACGGCTTTCTGTAATGGAAAATGTGTTCAGTGCTCTCCCTAGACTTGGCAATCCATTTATTTGGTGATTATGACGGATATTTATGATGAAAGATAGGACGATATTACTCAAATAGAAACGTTCAATTTTGGAAGAACAACTCAATTTGGACGAACTTTTGTCTGTATATGTCTTGTTTATAACTGACGTTTGTTTTACTTCTCTATCACTTGCTTTGCTTATTGACAAGTTAACTTTGCCCGCAGACAGTCGTGACATTTGAACGAGTTTAAATATAAAGAGTTATGTTTTACAGCGCGGCTATCTTTTGAAATAACTAAGGAATCCCTTAAGTATTTCCTGTAAAAGCTCTTTGTCGACATGATAAAGTTACGCTACATCCTGTCTCCTAAATAATACCTGCAATAAGAAAAAAGAGAACGTGTACTGGTTTGTTGATATGAGAACCTGCTTGGCAAGTGTGAGGTCGGTGCACCCTAGAACCTGGTTTGAACCCACAGTGGCAATTTGTTTTGCCACTGACTATTCCAAGGCGGTATCCCCAAAGGTTCTCTTTTTCGTAAATTGTTTGTGGCGTGTTATTTGAATTGACATACTTATAACACACATGCTCTCTCTTCCTCTCTTCTTTTTGGCTGCGTTGGGAGGCTGTGTTTTGTGAGTGTGGCGATTCCTGATATGCATATTTCATTTTTTTAACAGAACGCGGTAATAAGTTTATCAAAGGATGTATAATTTTTGTTATACGTTGTATATGACATTTCTTTTCAAAATATCAGTATTTTGGCTGTGAAATTTATTTTTATTTATACAACGTTTACAACTTTTTAAAAAATATATCATATCTTCAAGAAAAAAAACTGACTAATTATCTATGTGCCAAGAAAGTCAATCTTGAAGGTATTTTTGTTGAGAATCTTTGAGAGTCATATTAATTTTATAAATGATCTGTTATTATTAGCTTTCTGCTGCATCTTTACCCCATAAGATAAGGCTGTTAGCCGTGTTGTCTGAATAGGATTTGCAATGCTCGTTTTTCATTCATTTTTTTCACCAAGAAGCGACCGTTGAAGAATCAAATCAGACGAATGTGTGGGCTTATCTGGATCTACATTGGTCGCACATATGAACAATTACGAATATTTGTAATAACGGGATACGGTGAATGGTGTCTCCATCTTAATTCCAGATGACTTACATGTTTCCCATATCAACGTCATAGTCTTTTTTCATTTAATCCTTTCTTAATGTACAGATTATTAAATTACTTTGTGTATCTTGGTGCATCATGGAAACATTGAAACTGGCATTTTATGATACAAAATCAATTTAAACCCTTAGCACAACACATATCTGTCATAAAATATGTTAAGATCATTTCGAGAGATGCGTTTTCGTTAACTAGATGGGCGATTCAGCCTGCCTATGTCTCATGAGTTTTTTTTCCGTTGATTGTTGAATGAGAACAGCTTTTTCCATTTATTAATTCAAACGGACATCCGTCTTCGTAATGGAGCAAATTATCGAAAAACAGTATTGTCATAATGCATACAACAAACAAGGTTTATTACTCATTCACTTAATGCATCCGAAAAGATATATGACGGATTGAGTTTTCTAAAAAACATGTTACATTTTAAATAACTAAGGTAATTAGTTGTTACCGCAGGGTTCTTTCAGAAAGAATATGACAAAAGTACAGCACTTATTAAAAAAAAGAATCACATTAAGCATGTTTAACTTCTATTTTTCAATTAAATCATGTTTTATTTGTTGTCAGCTATTGTATGTGTACTTCCGTATAAAAATAACTAACTCCTTTATCCCTTATGATCTGGCTCAATTTAAGAGAGCCTGAACTTTGTTCATGTTTGTCGTGTTAGGTGGTTTTCAATGTTCCCATTTCATTTATTTTTATCAGAAAACATATGCTTTTTCATTACTGATATCTAGTGCTGTGTGGGGCTATCTAAACTTCCTCATACTTTATCGGATTGCAGTTATCAAAAATTAACATTCTTTGCGTTCGTCTAACGCACTGGTATCTCATGTGTTTCAAGACGAAGTCGAGAAATTGAACTAAACATGAACTGTTACATGTATATAGCATTAACAAAAGAATTTTATTTTAGGAACCGTGCTTTCTCAATTGATAGCCATCAATGTCAAATAATCGTATGTGTCGCAACATGTAAGGAGAATTGTTTAAAAATATGTCTGGTTATAATTATCAACCCATAACGACGTCAACCCATAACGACGACGTCAACCCATAACGACGTCAACCCATAACGAGGTTAATCGTGACAGAAACAAATACAAGGAGCATCATCCAAATACACAGTAATGTTTGCTTAAAACAGGAATTACAAAAAGTTGAAACAGTCATAACATGTTCTGACGTTCTGTTTTTTATTTCAGGATGTAAACCAACTATAATTGTCTTCTGAAATAGATTTACAACTCATTTCATATAAGTAGATGTTCAAAGAAAACAGACATAACAACAACTTTATTAACGGTTTTAAGGATAAGTCCTGATTAGTGGAAAGTGTGCTGGTCTTGAACAGGTCGTCAAGTACATGTCAATATTTTTAAAGTTTTACTTGAACTATTTTTGTTACATGTTTGCTGGAAACATTGTTGAATAAAAAGGTCCTTTGTAGTGAATTGTTAATTGAACATTAAAAAGTTATATTCATAAATGAACCCTGCAATTCCTGCGACGCAACCAACTGAGCTAGCGGGACAACCCATAAAACGGTTGATCGGATAGCCCTGATATACGTAACAATCACTGCATGACTTCGGTAACGGGTTATTTTAATGATAACAGTACTGACTATATGTACGGGGAGACTTCATACGCCCGCCACACTGCACAAATAGCTCTTTCTATTACAGACTTGTCGAGAATTTAAGGCTGGTTTTCAAGGGTTAATGTGTTCTTTTATAAAGCTTTTACTGGAACAGAAGTATTACCAAATAAGACTTTCTACTGAAACCAACATATCACAAAAATACATTTCATTCCTAAAGTGTTTCTTAAACTTATTTAAAACAATCAATTTAGAAATGTCAACATAACGAAATTCGTAGAAATCGCGTAACAAATTGTAATATGTAATCAATTTCTAAAACAAAAATGCCGTTAATTATTTGAGTATTTGGTGCAAATTTTCTCAAAATGTGCAATTCCTATGCTCAAGGACTGAATATGTTTCTGTCATGATAACATTTTTGTTGTTCTTAACACTTTATAGCATTTCAGCATTAAAATGCAAACGACAAGTAGTAAATTTGTCAAAAACCTTCAAGTGTTAGGATTAACTAGTGTTTTATGACACAACCAACACAATTGTAAATTTTGCATTCCTTTTTTGTTTTAGAGTATTTTGATAATGTGATATTTTGCTTTGAATAAGAATTGACACGCTGAACTAAACTATATATTATTGCAAATTTTAATCATCAACTCTTGCAAACTCGATGTGTTGTCTGGACGGCAACTTGTAACGACTGCCAAGATTCTCCTTAGACAATACATTACATAGACTGTGCTCAAGGTTTTAAAACTGAGCATGGAAACCAGTCTCAAATCTCAAGCATCTGATTGGCTGAAATGGTGACCAGTCGCCATTTCAGCCAATCAGATCCTTAAGATTTGAGACTGGTTTCCAAACTCAGTTTTATAACCTTGAGCCCTAATGACATTGTGATGAACTGATATTCCATTCTTAGGGTGTTTTATATCTATTAACAATTTACTTATAGATGCAGTACCACCAGTACAAATTCTATGCATAAAATATACAATTCGTGTACGAATTGAAATATATACAATGTAAATATATCTTTCTTAGATAGATCTTTAAATATATTATCCGGGGGTCGTTTATATGCGTAGATACATATCGCAAGAAGCTCTGCGCATCTAAACATCAACAAGTGATCTATTCTATCATACATATTTATGACTAAAATATATTTTGTTATTTCTTGATAGTGAAATATTTCATTATATTATATTAGTAAAATAATTTTCCACATCTGTTTAACGTTGAAGTAGACGGAAGAAAAATTCAAAAATATTGAAGACTGGGTTTTATTGGTCCTGCCCATGGGCAATAAAGGTAATTCAAATAACTGCTTACATCGTCTAACTTATGGTTGAGGGCAACTCAGTTTCTACACTAGTTTACAGTAAGAATTTAAAAAGATGTCAGTTCTGTCGCGAAACTGGTGAATACTTGATAGAAATAAACAAACATGTTACATTTTCTTCGAGCAGCTACATTGTAAAACAGCTGAAATCAATTTGTTATCATGAATAAAGCTTAAACTGGGAATCGAGTTAGCACCGGAAGTGCACCTTATGGATAAGAAAACAGGTGCCACAAACTTTGTAGATAGGTTTAATAGGTTAATGAAGAAATAACGCTAATTTACGTGAATGTACCGATTGCTCTATAATGATTGTTTACACAGGATGAATTATCATGGAAAATATTTCATTGCCTAAACCCATCCTTCCTACCCTTCGCGTATTTGCATTAACCTTTAACTTAATCAAGATCTTGCACGAAGGCTATGATGTGCAGCAAATAATTATACAATACATAAAAGAAATGATTACATCTATAAAACTATTGGAATTATCTATAATCAACGTAATAACATGTCAAAACATTCGTGCAGGAACACGAAAACATTGAGACAAGCATAAAGATCCCATTCATCAACTTTGTCAAGAAAATCAATCTAGTATGGATCTAATAATTTTTAACAGTTGTAGATTTTCCAGTATTAATAATGTTACAAAATTTTGCTTACTTTCCAGATTATGATTTTTCAGCCTTGGCATCGTTTACAATAATGATTACATATATTGTCACGTAATACTTTCGGTGTACATGCGTACCTTTTTATTGCTGCATCGAACATATTTGAACAAGATATACGACAATTGCCCTGAGAAGTTCATGGTCATTATTTTCCTCAATCCCGTTGTCTGTTAAATTACACTTGAATGAAATACTTAATACCTTATCTTATTTTGCCGCTATGTTAGAGTAATGCATTAATAGTCAAGTCCACTTCTTGCAGAATTCTCTTTACGAGAGTTAGGCGATCAGTATTTCATGTTTGGTTTGAAAGTATTTTCCAGTATAGATTGAAAATTCATCATAAGACATTGTTGATAAAAGTAGATTTTCGTCGTGTTAAGTTTTTCGGGTAGGCATATCAAGAGGATTTTTATACTGTTATCATCTATCTATTAACACGTTTGCGTTTCAACGACACTAAACAATTTTGCTGCAACTCCACAGCGCTCTGCATGACTGTTGATTCATCAACAGTCGATCGTTATACTTATCTCTTTGATTGCACGACGGTGGCAGGGGTTTAAGAGTTTATGAAATAGAGGAAAGGGAACTTGAAGGTTTATAGAGAATTGTTGAACAAGAAGTTTACTCTGTTTCTTTTTATCCCTGTCACCTTGTTCTTGTTCATTTGACTCCATGTGCTCTGGTCTCGGTAAGGTTTGTTTTTTGCTTTACAAGCTTTACAATGTTTTATGTTTTATATATTTGTGTACCTTGGCATGCAGTCCCGCTGCGTGACTCAAACAATGGGGTCCTATGGGACCAATACCCTGTGTCTGTATAGATTTTCATCCTGAAAATAAAAACTCTTTACAACGTCCGTGGTAGGACTACTTGGCATGCAACATTGTCGAGTTTATGGGTAGGTTAGAGTTGTACTTTTTGGTTCATATGAGAACCTGTTGAGGCAAGTGTGAGTCTGTGCCCCATAGGACTTGGTTTAAACCACCAGTGGCAGCCACTGACCGTTTCAAGGCGGTTACCAAAATGGTTCATTTTTATCTTCACGAACTCATTAAGGGCACGTCACGGGAAAAGGTACCTTCGGTCATTTTAGTGATGTTTCAGTTTTTTACTTAATTTATAAAGAACTTACAACTATAAATCAATTTATTAAACTAAAATGTGATTTTGTTGCACATTTTGACACTAAAATGGTATTTTTTTACCGCGAAATGCATAATAAATGTCGTCTGCTCAAATTTATGACGTCATTTCAAAGATTGACGTCAACTATCCGAATGTACCTTTTCCCGCGACGCGCCCCATTTGTGGTGTATACATGTAATTTGAAACCGATTCTTGTATCAACTCTTGCTCTCTTTCTGTCTGTACTTTGTGGTAGCGTTGGGAGGCTGTGTTTTTCTAGCTGTCGAAATTCCTAATAGGCACATTTCATTTAGCTTAACAAAAACACCAACGAGTCTTTCTCGATTATTCAATTTTCGGGGAAATTTTACCACTAACAGTGACCGATATAGAATGACTTCAAGTCTAAATGACAGAGTATTCAAAGAATTGTGATATGACCAATTTCTAGAATTCGTAAGCCTGCTCTTTGTCATAAAATTTATTAAAAGATCGGTGAAACCATATATGCTTGCAAACGTTTATCTTAATTACAAGAGCGCTTAGAACGTGCCATTTATTTACAGACAAAAACTAATTGAATGAAAAATATGATAACTATTAAAAAACGGCTTCATCATCTGAAAAATGTCATCGATGTTTTTCTTTATTTTGTGAGCCACAATTCTGTAATGGTAATGGAAATCCTGCGGAATAAACTTAATTTGAACAAGCTCGCTTTCAAAATAAAAAAAGTTCACATGAAGAATTCATCCTTTAGACGATCTAAAAACTGTTATTGACAGCGTTATATTAATAACCAAATCCACATAAGTTAGTATCTTATTGCTACATGGAATAAAAACCATTTTAAATACTGATGTAAATCGCACATGTAACAATTTAACATACTTTTTTCGGGACCAAATGGTAAAATTGTCATAACGACATTTTGTACACTCTCCGTTACAGTTTCTTTCTTGTTTTGATTTACAAGATAATTATTTTTTTTGTATCCACTAGCGACATATCGTCTTAACAAACTCTACACAACCTTCTTTATCGAAATATTAACCAAAGTTTCTTTCGTTACTTGAATATTTAATCTCTCTTCTTAACTAAACCGAATTTAAATATCTTTTTCTTCAACCCCGAAGTGTCTTATTTCAACTGTATTTTCCAGTCAATTTTCGTCATGGAGCCCTTTCAATGTTTTCTAATCATGAAATATTAAATCCCTCCAATAAACATCCATCGTCATGGTCTTATAAATTATGTAAGCAAAATATGATATTAGATTCTGATTGACAGCCACATACGAGACTTCACGTGAACTTCCGTGATTTGTTAAACTAATGGAAAACGTTTCTGGAGGCGTATGAACGCTGCGTTTCCGCCTAAGAAACTCTCATTCTGTTTATTTAGTATATATATCAGTAAAGACATAGTTGTTAATTTGAGAATGCGTTTTCATTTTTGTTTATTGTTAGTGGTGTCTTTTTTTAAACTGATCATTTTATTAACCATGCTCTCTCCCTCTCTCTTCTTCTTGACTGTGTGGGGAGGCTGTTTTTTATGAATGTGGCGATTCCTGATATGCATATTTCACCTTTTTTTTCAAACAGCATCAGCTTTGATGGCAAGCGGTTTGCTATATTGCTAGTTCTCCATCCAGACAACGGTCAAAAACTATGGTTCTTGCTAAGAACAGTCGTTTTAGAGAGGATTTCAGTTAAAAGCTGAGACTTATGGGTTTCAACGTATTTCGGAACGAATTAGATTCTTAATTCTCAAAAAAATGTTTAGTAATCGGTCATAGTACAGTAGTACATGTGGAAGTATATAATTTATTTTTCCGGCTGAGAACGGAAGTCCTAGGTAATAACATGGTTACCGCGCAAGAATTAAGTATCTCATCGGAACTAAATGGAAAACACCATGTATTTTAAGTAGATAATAAGATCTTTGAATTTCTAAGACAAACTGATTGGAACCAGGGAATGTGTAATACTGATGCACGTCAGAACTTGATTAAGCATACTGTGTTTGTATTGTTTTATTTTTTCACATATGCATATTATCTTTTTATGTTTGTCTAAGTGTTAAACAATTCTGCTTTTTTTCGATTAGGCATAATTGATTGTAACAGTTGCACCATGGATGAGATACTTCTGCTGTCCCCAAAATATAGAACTGAGGCGAGTACTGGTTTCAACCAAGAAGCGAGGGTAATCAGTACAAATAGATGGAAAGAGAACTTTGACGGACCCCAAACACGACAAAATATAAAAATATTTGTTAAAAGAACTTGATTGTATTGTTTTACAATCGATGTTAAACAACTAATTAAAGTTACATCTATTTCTGATTGCTGAGTTCCCGTTTTATATTTTCAGCAAGGACTGGGATGTTGAGTATGCATGGTATTGTTTGGCGATGAACTCATTGGTTTCTAACTTTTGGTTTATACATATTTCTTATTAATTACCTTAACATTGTAAATTTCGATTTCTTTAAACAATTCATAAAGAAAATGTCATCGTACTGTTGCTGATTTGACTTCAGGTGCTCTGGTCTCGATAAGGTTCATATGAGAACCTATTGTGGCAAGTGTGAGGTTGGTGCACCCTAGACCCTGGTTTAACCCTCCCCCCAGTCCCCCCAGTGGCAAACAACTTTTGGTTCTCATTTTTTGTGTGAATTGTATGTGCAGTCTTATTTTGAAAGTAATTCTTTTCTAAACTTACTTGTTGGCTGCGTGGGGAGGCTGTGTTTTTCTGGTGAGTGTGGCAATTTCTGATATGCATGCTTCATCATTTTATACTAATGGAAGGGAAATTGTAGCAAATTTGCATGTTCTAAGTATTATTACAATAACGCGCTCTCAGCTTGTTGTCCGAAAGGGTTAAAAGTGCCGTCACCGCCGCGGACCTATATTTGTTTTACTGAAAATGTCTTCGTTATCTCTATCTTTTTAATGTAAGACTTTGCGTAGTAGAATGTTTTTGAATTGTCAATTCAATTTTGCTTTATAATACTTACGGGCATTTATTGTGAACGATATTTATGTAGTGAAAATGAATGTCATTTTCGAAAATAAATTAGGACAATGTTTCTTCGTGTTCACTTATAGCTGTCGTTCGCTTTTCCTTTCAGTGGTTATTGAGAGCGCGTCTTTGCCCTCAGACAATTATGACAGTTGAAACAATTTTGATAATATAATGGGTTTCTTATAATGTATCAATATTTGGTAGGATGACAGTTTGCTAATAACTGATTTGTGTGTTGCTATTGTATGGTTGACATAAATGTCCAAATACTGTACCGTCAATAATCTGCATTAGAAAAGCAATAAAAAGAGAAAACTTTTACAGCAAAAATTAGAGAAGAAAGCAGGAATTCTTCTGCAAAGATAATTTTACAATCGTTAACTGCACTGCATGGTATTGTTAGATCAGCATTACTGACGAGTAATAACTTTATCATATTAGTTCAATTTCCAAACATTTTGCATAGAACCCCTATGTCAACATTTATTCTCAGTAACAACACGTTTATATAAGCAATACGTTAAGTGCAAGACAGTTTTGAATGATGTTCATAGCTAAAACTTCACGTGACATTCTAGCTTTCCAACGTTTCGTTTTGTTTCGCAGAGAAACATAAATGCTAGCGAGTCGATACTTTAATAATTACTCACACAACTGCTTATGTGACAAAGGCTTAATAAGTGAATATGTATGTAAGTAATTTCCACACATAGAAAACACAACCGTCTCACCACGCAGCCATAAAGTAGAAAGGAAAACAAAGCATGGGTTCATAAGATATTCAATTTCAAATAGGACACCACAAACAATTAACGAAAATGAGAACCTATAGGGTAACGGCATTTGAAATGTCAGTGGCAAAACAGTTTTCAAAAATGTGTTTAAACCAGGTTTTTAATCACGAGCATTTAAATGGTTCACTTTTATTTTAAGTGGTTCACACAATTTGTCTAAGCGAATATCGTCTAAACAAACTCTATACAACCTTTTTTATCAAAAGATTAACCAAAGTTCCTTTCGTTACTTGAATATTTAATCTCGCTTCTTAACAAAACCGAATTTAAATATCATTTTCTTGGAGCCCAAAGAGTCATATTTCAACTGTATTTTCCAGTCAACTGTCGTCATTGTTATCATGGAGCTAGCCTTTTGTTAACTATGCTGCCATTAGATACATAGTCCAGGACCAAACCGGACACTCTCATTGGAAATCTAGATATAAAACTATATAAAAGGAGACTTTGACAAACAATAGCTCTTTTTTCCCGGCTAGAAAATATGGTCTTTCTGGTAACCCACGGTTCCAACGCATAAACAACTTTTTCTACAGCGAGATATATTTGACTTGAGGCCGTATATCAAGTAGATATTTTAGACTTTAGAAATTTGTTCTTTTATAGAAGGTCGTTAGCATCACTTTAATTTCAATTATCAAATTATCGCAGTAATGTGTTTTGGAAAAAAAATCACATGGGACATCAAATAAAGGAAACGGCTGCTTTTATAATTTCGTTTGACGTAAAGTCGATCGCACTGCTACTTCTTTGCTGTAATATGTTAAAGGCTGTTATAAAAATGCTATTTTAAAATAAAGAACAACAATGACGCGTTTGTGAGTCAAAATTAATTTAAAACTAGATGATGTTTGTGAAAAACGCATGTCTCCCCCTTGCGCCCTGGCCCCTGTGACCTTGACCTTTGACCTACTGATCCCATAATCAATAGGGTTCTTCTACTCAATAAAGGGCTATTACCCTATTTAGTTTAAATGCTTTGGGTCAAGCGGTACTCCAGTAATTGACCTGATACGGTTTTCATTCTTCGGGGCCCCTGTGACCTTGACCTTTGACCAACTGACCCCATAATCAATAGGAGTCCTCTACTCAATAAGGACATCCATCGTGTGAAGTTTGAAGGCTCTGGGTGAAATAGAACTCCTGTTATTGAGCGGAAACGGTTTTCACTCTTCAGGTCCCTGTGACCTTGACCTTTGACCTACTGACCCCCAAATCAATAAGGTCCTTCTACTCAATAAAGGCTATCACCCTATGAAGCTTGAATGCTCTTGGTCAAACGGTACTCCAGTTATTGAGCGGAAACGGTTTTCACTCTTCGGGCCCCTGTGACCTTGACCTTTGACCTACTGACCCCAAATTTCAATAGGAGTCCTCTAATCAACAAGGACATCCATCGTATGAAGTTTGAAGGCTCTGGGTGAAATAAAACTCCTGTTATTGAGCGGTAACGGTTTTCACTCTTCAGGCCCCTATGACCTTGACCTTTGACCTACTGATCCCAAAATCAATAGGGTTCTTCTATTTTGTAAGGGCTATCACCTTATGAAGTTTAAATGCTCTGGGTCAAAGGGTACTCGAGTTATTAAGCGAAAACCGTTTTCACTCTTCGGGCCCCTGTGACCTTGACCTTTGATCTACTGACCCCAAAATCAATAGGGTTTGTTTCCTTAATAAGGGCTATCAACCTATGAAGTTTGAAGGCTCTGGGTCAAATGGTACTTGAGTTATTGAGCGGAAACGGTTTCACTCTTCGGGCCCCTGTTACCTTGACCTTTGACCTACTTACCCCAAAATCAATAGGGTTTTTTACTCAATAAGGGCTATTACTCTATGAAGTTTGAAGACTCTGGGTCAAAGTGTACTCGAGTTATTGAGCGGAAACGGTTTTCACTCTTCGGGCCCCTGTGACCTTGACCTTTGACCTACTGACCCAAAATCAATAGGGTTCTTCTACTCAATAAGGACTATCACCCTTTGAAGTTTGAAAGCTCTGGGTCAAAGGATACTCGAGTTATTGAGCGGAAACGAAGTGTGACATACGGACAGACGGAGTGACGGACAGACGGACAGGACAAAAACAATATGTCTCCCTCCCCCCTCCCTCTGTGGGGATAATAATAAAATGAATATTCCGAATATAAACTAACTTACATAAAATGCTTAATTTCCTTATCTTTGCCTTATTTTAAAAATATCATTATCATCTTCCGAATTTTTATTTCTGCGAAATATTAACATGTTATCTCTTCAAGTCGAACATCAAGACGAAATAACAACAACCTGTAAATCAAATAAACCTCGCGGTACATCAAGAATTTTTTAACTATAGATGATTTTCATTTTCCAGTGAGTTATAGAATTTGAAAATGACTTGTTAAATTTGGAAAAGAGCATGTAAACCCCAGGCTTAATTGGGTTAATTAAGAGTATGTAAATCCGTCTTGCACAACTGATTAACCCTTAGTCTATTGCAAAAACTCATAAGAGCTAAGTAAAAAAAATATTTCTGTCTTCCAGACTTCAAAAAACAAAGCATTTCCTTAACTTAAATTTGAATTAGTCAGTTTATCACGGAAACATGGTGTGAACTAGAAAGAAATTAGAATACATCTTGCGCTATATTTTCCGGCGATACAAAACATAAAAACAATTTAAAATGACACAAACACGCACACCCGCATGCACAAATTAAATTACACAGTCGTAAATTCTCTCTCTTTCTTCGAATTGTTAATCTTGGGAGGCTGTGTTGTCTGCATGTGTCAAATCTCACTATTTAATATAGATGTTGACATATTCAGTTATGCTCTTGACATAC
This sequence comes from Corbicula japonica, assembly GCA_038501625.1. Classification (NCBI taxonomy): domain Eukaryota; kingdom Metazoa; phylum Mollusca; class Bivalvia; order Venerida; family Cyrenidae; genus Corbicula; species Corbicula japonica. Next base: position 157,392 of record JAZAYU010000035.1, on the reverse strand, counting down.
GTGGTATATTAAGTAAAAATGATACATGTATCTGTCATAATGTCCGAACGGGAAAATTAAGGCATTGTGGCAGGCATACAGAGTTCAAGATATCAATCGTGTGAAAATTTCTCAGTTTTTATTCTCGATTTTGCGCAATATGCTGTGATCGTTCAGAATTATATCTTGCATTTCTTGTAATGCTAAAGGTAATGCGAAGTGAAAGAAATAGTGTTAGTTTGTGTACTCTTTATATTTTGCATGAAATCTTTCAACATGGATTTAACAAAAGCCATTGTTTAAACAAATATGAATTGAAAAGAAAACTTTTTCAATCTACCTCTTTTTTAAGATAAACCGCATTATACGCATGAAGTTTCTTTTTAGCAGCTAAAGTGGTTACGTGGAAAAGTTGACTTATGCTTACTCAATAACAACTTTACTTACTTTACTCCCGCCTTTGTGTCAACATAACAAATAAGTTGATTGGAATGCTACCGATATACAAATGTTGTCAAAAAGTGCAAACACTTTTTGTAGCATGATATTTTATCACGTTTTATAGTAATTAATTGTTTACTTTGAAGAAAATAAAAGGCGATGTCATTTTCTTCTCCTCATTTCGTAAAAAAATTGAATTAAGTTAAAAGATTCTTTAAAAAGATATCTCCACATAATGCAGTTGTTTGCTTTGCTTACCTCTTTGTTTTGACGATAGTTACATGAGTTTAAGAATGTGTGAAGATTAATAAGAAGATCCAACAATAATTGAGACCGGTTGTACATGTAGTTTAAATTTTCATACTTATTCATACATATTACTGTCCTAGATGCTTGCAATTCAATAACCTTTAAATTTTTTTAAGAAAATAAAAGGCAATGCTAATTTCTCCCGGTTATTCGTAAAAATCATATGTAAGTTCAAAAATAAAAGTTACCAACATGATATTCTGCAGCGCTCTTCAGGCATGGTAATTAACCCATCTACAGTTGATCATTATGCTTGAAGAGCGCTGCAGAATAACTAAAGTTGTTTTTGAGTAAGCATAAGTACTAACTTTTCCACGTAACCACTTTTATTAGCTGCTAAAAAGAAACTTCATGCGTATATCAGCTTCTTATGTTTTATATGTTTATGTGCTTTTGCACTGTTAAGCTGATGGGTGAGTTGGAGTTATTTCACTAAGACAACTTGTGCTTGTTTTGTGATACAATAACCTGTTGGGGCATATGTGAGGTTGGTGCCCCCTAGAACGTGGTTTAAACCCTCAGTGGCAATTTGTTTTACCACTGACCGTTCTAATGCGGTAACCTCAAAGGTTCTCATTTTCCTTAATTGTTTGTTCCGTCTTGTTTGATTGACATATTTACAACAACCATGCTCTCTCTTCCTCTTCTTTTTCGCTGCGTGGGGAGGTTGTGTTTTGTGAGTGTGGCTGTTCCTGATAAGCATTTTTCACTTTTTTGTAAATATCCTTTATGGATAAAAAGTACACGTAATTTTTAATGAAAACAGGGCGCTTCATGTTGAAAATAGTTACTTCAGCGCAATTTTAATAGGGCAAATACAGATATTTTTGTTTCATTGAAAATTGTCCGACTGTTTTCACTATCCTGTTGTTTAAACCCGTAATACGCATTTAGCGCGATACAGTTACAGAACAGTCGTTTGTTTTTCTCTTAAAACATTCTTTCCGACAGAAGGCATTGAAAATTTCCTGTATTTCACTGACAGGACATTTCGCGATCTATTAGTATCAATTAATACAAGTTGTACTGAAAATTAATATTTCTTCTTTTGCGCTTTAATGCAGTATGCTAATTAGATCAGCAAAATAATAATAGGCTGAACTAAAGAATGCCGAACGAGTAATGTTTGCCCTGAAACCCTTTCCTTATATTAGGTCATTTATTTTCTTTACAGGCTGCATTGAATCCCTCTAGTTCACATTCATCTTGATTATCTTGTGTTGTTTGTACGCAAAACTGACTATCATATTCTGATTGATAGACGTTGCCGGGACTCCAAGAGACCTTCCCTGATGAACAATGCATTTTTGTTTTATATTGGAAAACTATAATATAATACGTTTATAAACTATGATTAAGCATTGCAAGCTTAACAGTTCGTCGTTACGATAATACAGCAATGCTTCTTTAGTGCTAGCAATTAAAACACAAATAAAACCAAACCAATTACATAATTGTTAATTGTTAATTTAGCATCTACTTCTTGCAATGCTCAAATGTTTTCAGCAGAAGTAGAAAACACATGTTAAAAATAGAAAAGCCATAGCAATTAGGATTCAGATTTATAAATGTATGCTTGCAAAAAGACAACTTAATAACTATATTTTTCCCCATCTGTAAATTAAGTTCAGCACGAAGAGCATTTCAAACAAAAAACCTTTCTCAATGATTGTATATTGCATCAATTTCTTGGTTTCTTGTCCTTTCCCGTGTGTTGGGGCTATCAACGTCAAACAACGTCACAATATATTAAAGTAATTGTTTAGAAATATGTCTGGCTTTTAGTACTAAAACGTCACCCCATCAAGTATCTTATCCTGACAGAGACAACAGTAATGAGAATCATAATAGTCAATATTATATAAGAATATTCTATACAGAACTTAAGTAGGAAGGTTTAATTGAACCTTCACATGAGAATAACCTTAAAAGAACTTTCATTGCGAAGTTTAGCTGAACCTTTACAACAGGTTCATTCGAAAATTGGAAACAACCTAGTTAAAACGTTGAGCACATTCAGGAATCTCGTATGCTTAGGTACTACATGTAGCAAAAAGAGAAAACAAGAACAACAAAAACTTAGTATAGCTACAGCACAGCAATAACGAATGTTGTTGAGAAGTTAGTTTTTTTGTCTCTCTTTCTGAGCGTAAGCGCAATAAAATCAGTAAAGCCGTTCAAGCCGTACACTCGACGTGTAAATTGTAGGGTGTGCCAAAGCATCCGTATCTTTTTTGTCTTTTTTCAACTAATTAAAACACATAATCAATGACCTAAACGTCTGCTGACGTTAGAAAACAAACATGCAAAACATGCTCTTATTATAACTTTTAAAAGTTTGCATACACAAGATACTAAATTATAAGCTGACTCTATAGACCGAGATGTGCATAAATTATTGTGGAACCTGTGATTTACTCTGAACTTGATTAATAATACATGCATCTATTTTGTGGGTGCTATTTTTGCAATAAAACACAATTTCAATAAATATTAATGGCATATTTAAAATAGCTATGAGGGTGCAAAATCATTTTATTGGTGAACTTGTTTGAGTAATATGTCTCAATCAGTCGCCAGCCAAATCGCATGAACATAGTTACAGACATAAACACATGATAAATACTGAAAATAATAATGGTTGCTTATTATTATATTTGTAACTTCTTAGTCTTCCCAGCATCAATTTAGACCATTAATAATGAACTTGCTTCAAAACGTCTATTGGCTCTAAATTGACCTAATCCTTGAATAAGAAGAAGACTTTATAGGCTCAAATAATGTTAAATGTGAAACTTCTATAGAATCGTCGTATTATTCTGTTCGGCTTGGCATTATTTACCACGGTCTGGTTGCAAAAAAAGATTAACAAATCTCATCAAAAGACAGATACCAAGTATGAGACGTATGTTTTTCAAACGAAAAATTCGTGATCAAAACATCTACCAATATCCTCTTTTTCCAGACTTCTAGAGATATCATCGAGAAAACAATATGCCCATGTCCAAAATACTTTCAGCTTGTTTTTAAGTATGTCTGTTGACTAAATCATAATATTTTGCTAGATGACTAAAACTAAAAGCTCATTCACTAGTCCTTTATAGCCCTTATCCCGAAAAGAATTAAGTTGGATTTTAAAGTAAACATTTAAATTTCAACCATACGGAGCTTTTTTGATTAAGGTATTGCAATTTTTAATCCAATACAATTAAGGCTAACCTTACTATCCATACATGCATTGCCATTTATATTTGTATAATATCCATACAGACTATTGTTGTGTCGAACTATTTTCTTAAAGGATATTTTAAATTCATTACAATAAAATATTTTGTATTCGGTGTTTCACAGACGTAATAACTATTTCAATCAAGTTTTATCTTTTATTCTGTATACGTTTTCCTTTTATAGAAACTGTGAGTTGAAGCAACGTCGTGTTTTATGAATATTCAAAAAAAGCTAGTATGAATGTCTTTATTTACATCACTTTGTTGCACTTGCAGACATATTTGTTTGCTGCATGAAAAGCAGTCTACTGCTGGTAGAACTATGTCTTGCAGAAGTGATTGCGTTTTACCATATCGGAATTTAAAGAGCAAATATTGACAGTTCATCTTTGTACACAGACTATTATGACAGTTTGAAAGAGTTGTGATAATAAAAGTGGTTTTCATGATGTATAAATATTTGTTAAATATGGCAGTTTCCAAATAAAGTTGTCATTCTGTACAAATTTATTTGCTGTTATCATCCACCTATTATTAATAACCAACTTACATTTAAAGGCGAAACTTTGATATTTTCTATAAAAATGGAAATCCACGAAAAAAAAGAAAAGAAAACGATCGTCAGAATATTTCAAGCTAAATGTTTCTTCGTCTTCTAAAGCAAATATATTTCTGGGATTAATCTGCATTTTGCCTAGTGCGTTTTTAGTAGGTAATTCTTACAAAATTTATGCGCCGGGATTCAGGCCAAAAACACACCATATGATAGAGCATTGGAATTAATGGTTGTTGTGATCTTCTGTTGGAAATATAATGTGAAGTCTGGTCTGAAGGTTATAAAGCTGAGATTGGAAACCAGTCTCAAATCTCAAGGATCTGATTGGCTGAAATGGCGACTGGTCGCCATTTCAGCCAATCAGATGCTTGAGATTTGAGACTGGTTTCCATGCTCAGTTTTATAACCTTGGGCACTGATCTAATGTTACGTGTACCAACGAGAGTTAACAATGCCATACACATCACATTGAATGCTTTTCATTTAGAATGCCTTCAACTAATCTCCTGCATATTGAGTTTTTTGTTGCTAATAAATATGAGTGAGGTAATATGTTTGTTTGCTGCGCAATCATTTTATAATTGACCTTAGTCATCTAACTAATACACTAGTCTACAAAAATGACATGCTAAGTGTTATTTATCTGCATAAGAATTAGGCTATTAGTAAGATATAAGTTTTTAATTGATTTAAATGGTATTATTTTATTATAAATGCTAAACTGTAAACTAACATTGTTTTTAATTTATAATTTAGTCATATTTAAAGTTTAAATTGTTATCGAAACAGAGAAGCAAAACTTCCGGTAGCTTTTTTCGAACTCGTGTATATAAATTTCGAATATCAACATCGCGTGTGTCATTTTATACATTGTAGCATTTGTTTGTTGGAGTATATAGAAAAAAATGTGAATATTAAAATGCGTCTAAGAAATCATCAATTTCTGACAATGATGGAGTATGACATTTTCCGTCTTAGTTAATGGCAGTCTCGTTGCATTAAAAAATATCAAATAAAATGACTCAAATATGCATGCTTCTATCAATTTAAGCAACTCATCTAAAACATGTCTGGTTTTGAAAAGTTACATGACATACATGAAGTTCACTGATATCGAAATGAAGATTCCCGGTGGCATTTCGGAGATTTTCCATCACCTAATACTATTTAGTCCGTTCGCAAACCTAATTGAGGGTAATTGCTAGTTGCCTCTGGTAGAGTTCTACATTACAAGAGTTGACAACGTCACCACTCATTTGATGGTTAATATCGGCTGTACACGTATTTTTATACATATATTTTTTGTAGTTAGTTAAACATCAGCTTATAAAGATGAATAGTCATAATTTGAGCTCCGATATGAATTTTTAATTGTAATTTATTAAAGATTTGACTTAAACAAACAAAGAAATTTACATAATAACCATGGTAAACTCAGTGGAAATATTTATATACGTATAATAATGGATATAAACCTGCTTGATACTACTGAAAATGTTGTTTTCTTATTTATTAGGCGTAACATCTATCTAACAATTTGTTGTTTTCTGCTGTACAAGAACTGATCAGAACAGATAAGAATGCTTCATTTACGTACATGGAAATATAAGCTAGATTCTGATTTGATTACACTAACAGAAAAGAGTTATTGAAAAAAAGAGAATGAGACAGTAATGGGGAATGGTCACTTTGATGACAAAATTTGTTTAAAGGGGCTTAGCAATGGGTTAAAGGTGAATTAGAAAAAAGTAGATACAGATTCTTATAGCTTTCAATTCTAAAAAATGTCACGTTAATTATTAGGTATTTATTTATTGTTTGCTTCCATTCTAACAAATTGCTGAAAACCAAAGTAAAATAAAAGCTTCAACATACAACCTATATACAATTTCAAAAATAAATACAATATTTAAATTTAAGTCAAACGAGACTTCGTTATTTCGAATACTAATATTTAGGTTGAACGAGACTTCGTTATTTCGTAATACTAATATTTAGGTTGAACGAGACTTCGTTATTTCGAATACTAATATTTAGGTTGAACGAGACTTCGTTATTTCGAATATTAATTTAGGTTGAACGAGACTTCGTTACTTAGAATACTTATTATATTCAGGGTCGCACCCGCTCCCACATCATTTTCATCAGGGTTCCTAGCACGTTGTGCTTATCTGTTTATTGTATGCTTATATATGGCTTGTTTGCATATTTCATTTTCATAAGTAGCTAAGCTTTGGATTTGTTCGATAACATAATTTTATGTTTTTACTCTTGTTTTCATTTAATTCACATGCTTCGCTGTCATAATTTTATTTTGTGAAGTTCCTATCACTTAAATTGATTATGCATACCTATTTATTTAACATAGGGACCATGCGCCCTGGTCATTAAAAAATATCGCATTGAATATTAAAACAAACTGTTTAAACGCTCTGCAAAAGGTGAGACGTGCATAACCGGAATGGTCACATCCAGAAGACACAGCCTCCCCGCACAGCCAAACAGTAAAGAGGAAATGAGAGCATGGGTAATAAAATGATCAATTTCAAAATAGACAGCACAGAGAAGTAACGAAAATGAGGACCAGAGGTGTTACAATCTAAGCTACCGCCTTGCGAAGGTTTTAAACCAGGTTCATGGGTGCACCAATCTAATTCTTTCCCTTAAAAGTTCTTATATGAACAAGTTAAGTTTCCTTGTTAAAAAAATTGCAAAAAATGATTTTTCTGTAGAAAAAAGAGCTTTTCTCAGGAGAAAAATAGCATTTATAAATATTAACATTTTATATGTGTATATTATCATTTAAAGAAGACTAGTGTAACTTTCTTTTTTTGTGATATCTGATGGCTTTGAACATTTCGCCTTTCGTCTATTTTCATGATTTACAGACTAATTCGAGCCCTGGAGCTCTTCTGTGATGTTTGCTAATTTATATCTCACAAACATTCTACTTAATTCTCTCAAGAAGACATTTATTCACACCATAAATTGTTTTCCTAAGCAAATTTGAGTATTGATCTATATTTGATAGGCAAAACATATTTGCCTTTTTGTGACATAAAGTTTATTGATGCTTGTTTTGTAAGAGCAAACGTCTAAGTTTGTTAACTGTGAATTTTCACTTATGCAGAGGGTCGAGTACAGAACATTCGATCTTTTTCTGTTGTTTTTTATTCTTTTCTGTTTGTTTGATGAATCTGATATAAAAGTTGTTTGTTTTAACCACATAAGATTTATGCTTACACAAATTGTAGTTCACTTTGTTAAAATAAGTTTGCCTAATATAAGTCAGCGTGGATGATATTGTTCTTGCCCATTAATTCTCTGGATTTATGTAGTCATTTCTCCATCAATATGAACATATCACACGGGATATTAAACCCATAGATCCAGCTGATTATATAATTCTACTCGACGTATATAATGCCTGTGCATTCGATCGAAATATTCCGAACATATTCGAAATGTTATATTTGTTGTACCACGATAGAATAAATACCAAAATACCAACATGAATATTCGTATTCTGGTACCTGTATGTTAAATTCCTAACATACGATTGTTGAAATCTACAACCATATAGCATTTCTATAGATTTTTAATTTTTAAAATGAAAATGTAAAATATAACACGAAATAATTTATTCTTGTAGTAATCTTACGATTAAACGGATAGTCAACGTCAACAGTACATGGATGCTTAAGACTTGAATCCTTATACATGTTGAATACAGTCTAGAGTTCAAAAGCTTCTAAACTGAAAAAGCATATCCGCATGGCCACATGGCAATATCCAGAAGACATCCGCACAACAAAGAAGAGAGGGAAAGACAAATCATTAACTTAAAGATTTTTGTTGGCTGTTTTACAACATATTTTCAACATTTCATTTAAACCAGATTGGATTATTGTAAGAAATGTAAAACACGATATTCGTTATTTTAAGGCTTTGTAAATGTTACATTTGACGCTTTGAAGTATTGCTGCTTATTGCCCGTAATACATCTGTTGCTTGTATTGAAATTGATAACCTCTCCAAAAATAACTATAAGCATATTTGGAGAAATCTCTACTAGAAAATCGTATGTTTGTTCTAGGGGACTGATCACTCTTTCCGAATCTAATTTCCGTTTGACAGCGGAAAACGAACGTCTAAACTTATAGACACAATTATGTAAGATTCCATTAGCTGGCTATTGTCTCTTTTCTACAGAGATGCAATAATGAGTAGAGCAGACATTCTCAATCATTCATATAAAATTATGTCATCAAACATTCTAAAATCGTAATAATGGAATTATTTAACCCATAAACAAGCATTGCCTTAAGTCATCTAATTCTGTTTCGGTATAAGATGTTTTTCAGAAAAGGTCATTATATTTTTTTTTTTAAATAATTCATGTAATATACAATTTAAAATATTTATTAACATTTGAAATGGAACTTTAAGATACTGTTTACGGTTTCAACGATCAGACATTTGTTTAAATCAACAATTAAAGCCTGATATCGTTGTTTTGTGCCGTGTGGCGGCTGTAAAAAGTCTCCCCGTGCATTCAATCAGTGCTGTTATCAGTTACGTCCTTTGAAGGTCGTTGAACACGATACTTATGTACAATGTCAATAGTACTTCTAAAATTGCCTTTGTTTAAATATTTCCGCCATTTTATAGATAGGTGGTTTCAATATCCCAGCCTATACAGGTTCGGATATTGTTCAATCACCCTTAGGATATACTTCCTGCTTTTTAAATTTTGCCTTTGGCGTTGTCTGTGATATGCAAGATTTATATTCTCAGATCCCCTGTCAAAGTTCTATTCTGTTTAGTTCCGCCCATTGTTTTCTCAATTAGGGCAAACCCATTCTTTTACCTGGGTACCAGACGCCGCTGAACATGGAATGGTATTAATCTGAAAATACCACATTGAAGGTTCCATGTTCACCGCCATATGCATACCAACGTTTAGGATGGATCACAAGTGTACTGTTTATTGGTGTAAATATTGATTTGCGCTCAACCCGGGGCTAGGCGGCGTGGGCAGTAATATGTATTTCCATTACTGCCCATGAACACGCTCAATCAAACCGAGCCTGCAATATTTTCATATTTGTCGTGTTCGTCGGCTTTCAAAGTTCCCATTTCATCTAATTCTACTTATATATTATATAAAGAAAAACAAATATAAATAAATAAAGGAAGACAAAGTCCAATATTTCACTACGCGTTTCGAGTTTATTTGACTCTTCTTTAGGTGAATGTTATTATATCCAAAAAAACTCAAAACAAAGTAAAGAAAAACAAGGTACTTGTATATAAAAAGTTTATAATCTAAGCTGGTTTAATAGTTACTTACTTAAATCATGTTTCCAGACATTTTTAAAATATTATAAGCCAGTACCATCTTAGGTTTTGAGAACTGTGCCCAAGATCATAAAACTAAGTTTTGAGATCAGTCTCAAATCTCAAGGATCTGATTTGCTGAAATGGCGACCAGTTTTTGAGTTAAATACAAAGATTAAATCGACATTTTATTACGTTCATCAGAGTATGAAAAAAACATTTTGATTGTTTAATTTTATCATGAAGCCTTTTTGGATTCGCACACCTGGAAAAACCCAAAAATTTTCGCTGAGGACGAAATAAAAATCGATTAAAAAATAATGAGAAATATTGATAACATTTTTATAAGGGTAATTATTCTATATTCCCATAAAATATTAGCTTGACGTATTTTTAATCAGAATAATGATAATATTTTTTTTTTTTCAAGAAAAAGATTAGATTAATCAATGGGCAGTCCTGCACACATTATATGTGTAAATACACCGATTCCAATATTCGCTTTAAATCCGTTGTTGGGCCCATTTGTGTTTATGCGCTAGCTGGACAGAAACAAATAGGATATATCATTAATTTCAACACTACAATTATTCTGAACGTACATCTTTATTCTTCATTAATTAACTCGACATTTTAAACAAATGACTGATATTAAATACTTTAAAATACAGTCCACGGATGGTATTTTAATAAGTACAAATGCTCTGTTTATTTGTAACGGTCATTCATCTTAAACCTCAGTTGCGTAGTTAACAATATCTTGATTAAAAATTATTGAAAACGGTTTGTGTACTCAACGTTGTAGAATCTCTTAATGAATAGTTCACAAATGATGGAACTGTAATGTAAATGCAAAAACGACAACAAATAGGTTATACAGAAGCAGACGAATGAGTCTTACATAACAAATAGTATGGATTATTCATAATATATGATTATAATCAGTCAAACATTCGTGATAGAAAACAAAAAACAGAAGACAATCACGTACATATATCATTACATGAAGAAGAAAACAAATCACTAATATACATTTCTCAAGAAGAAGCTGAACTCTTGCCAGATGTATCTGAAACCTGACCATATAGAGAGTTATTATGTAATCTGTTAAGATCATTAAGTCAGTTTCAACTTTAGAAAAATTAGTAGCCACCAGTTACTAGTCTTAAAGGTCGGAACTGATGAACGCTCAGTATCTTAATCCACTTCCGGCGTCGACACATTTCTTAGTCAACGTTTGTGCGTCATTTCAAACCTTTTTGAATAATAGCAAAGCTGGATCTACATGACATAATGTTAATGTCGCATATCAGCTAATTGAGTAACAATCAAAATGTCATGGTATAGAATATCAAGGTCGCATATGTCGTAACTGAAGAAAACTTGCGTTTCTAACTTTTTATGCAGTATTGTTTGAATTTTATGTTTAAAGTAGAGGAGTTTTCATTAATTACACTTTGAATGTGTCAGCATCAATGCGAAAGAACCGCTTATGAACCTCTTTAAACACCAGTAATTACATAATGTAAAATCAAATTAACAATGCACTTATTTTATAGGGCATTGGAAAAGAAGTCCAACATTGAAATGGCGTAATAAAATAAGCTACTTTGCTTATTATTTATTTTGCGGTAAATGTCAAACTTGGCGTCACAATGGGTAGCAAATTTACCTGTCAGTTATGAGAAAATAAGAGATAAATTTAAAGTAAATGTACGAGCTTCCCCCAAAATCACCGGAGACCCGTTTTCACTGTTTCCGTGACTTGCCACTTCCCAATATAAACCGTTATTTTGTACAAGCATTTAGACAAAGTACACGTTAATCTATTCCAACGACCTGAATCTTTGCAGTACAAAATGTATGTCAGCACATGACATACACTGTCTTAAATAACCTGTTTAAAATATAGACACGACCTGATCTGACAGGCATTATCAATCTAAATTTGAGATGCTAGTGCGTAAACACAATAAACTTGTCAACTAAAACAATTATCGTGAAACATATTTCGAAAACAAAAGTATAATTGAAGCCAGCTGGAAGAATGATCCAGACTTAAAAACTTTTTGTATTTCCAGGAGGACTGTTTGGTGATGACGAAGCGCTGAATGTGATCAATGCTTTTAAATATGGTGTATATAAGGTCACCCACGAAAGGCTTCTAAAGAGTTTTCAGCTGTTGTATGACATCCAACTTCTTCCAATTCTGAACCGTTTTGATGCTTCCAGAAAGGGTAAGCAGATTATATTGACATTAGTTAGTTTTATTTTTGCATTCGTGTTTTAAATAATATACTGTATTGCTGGTGAAGATCACCAAAATGTTATTTGTTGTTCTTGATCATTAAGATTTTATGAACGCACTAAACAGACATATACTGTAAGTAAAAATAAACTGGCTCTTGATACTGAATAATGATCAATAATCCTCATAGATTAAACAACTAAACGATGTTTTACGACAATTCGACAATGAAAATGTCTTAGTCGGCAAAAGCGTGTTTTCTGGTTAAAACTGGTTAACGTATATTTTAATTCATGAAACCGATCAACACAAAGACGGTTTGGTAGCCGCCGTCATAAAAGAAAACAAGTCGTGCCAAAATAATAATACGCGTATCATGCGTATTTGTAGCCGTGCTCATCAATGCATGGTGAGTGTAATTGCGGCGTAATCACACCGGGGGGAATTCTGATATGGAACTCATCTTTCGCTCCCAAAACAATAATATCAGCAACTTCCGAGCTTCCATATCAGACAGAGTATTATCACTGTAAACGATAGGTGATCCTCAAATTTCTTACATTACATAAATTAGATACCCTTATCCGAAAAATCTCGAATGCTTTTTAACCTATCATTTTTGGTGACAATATTCCTGCTGATATGACTCTTCCGGGAGCGCAAGACGATTTCCATATCAGAATTCCACTTGCGTGGTAGTCGTCTAAGAAATGCGGTTCGCGATAGCTGCGGATCATAAAGGGGTGCTCGTAGGTGGTGCTCACCGCAGAAGACCTCCGTTTGCTGCAATCGTCGTGAAGCGTGATTTAATTTTGATGACCGAAATATTCAAAGCTCCGAAACTTCTTTTACAGTAGTACATGTAAACAACAAGTGTGATGTTACATCGAAATATCTCAGATAGCGTGACGTTTACTAGGCATGTTGATCTTCATCCAATAAAACAGAACATAGATTTAGTGTTTCCCGAGAATTACATATGAAATTGAAAGCAATTATTCACAATAAGGACATAAATGACAGCTTGTTACAGTAAAATATATCGAATTGTTCCGTCTTGTTCCGAATTGTAGATGATGAGACAATTATGAACACCGGTTACTGAAGAAAGCGGTGCTTAAGCGTCTTTGAGCATTGTGGGTAATAGCTAATTTAGGAATTTCTTGCAGCCCTATCTGATGTTGTTGCCTGGATAATGTCATGTTTGAGGAAATTGGCTGTCAAAAATCACCTAATAGATGTTATTTGCGGGGAAATGTTTTCTAACATGACTGTCTGTGATTGCTTTAAACCGAATGTGTCTGAAAATACATATGCCTATCTTTATTCTTTGCAATGGAGCTGGTATTATGGCAAATGAAATTTGAGAAAACGAATCGCATTATGGCCTGCATGCTATGTAGACATAAGTCTGCTGTTGACGGAATGATATTAGTTAAGTGTATGAATGTATTTTTACCGTTTTTTATATATAATATGCCACAGCATGGGAATAGGTGTCTTTGGTTATATTTTTCGAAATTTTAATTGTTACGATTTTCAGAAAGAACTTATATTTATCTATTGTTTTCTCATAACTTAAAGTGTTTTTGTTACATATTTTGACAATTAAATGGTATTTTATTGTAAGATGCACAAGTAATGTCGTCTGCTCAGCATTATGACGTCATTTCAGGACTGACACAAACTGTCCGAAGGTACCTTTTCCCGTGACGTGCCCCGAATAATAATGTTATTATATGCGTGGTTTATGACAGTTGCAATAATTATTGTCCAGATAATACACAATGATGTAAAAGTCTGGATGCGATTTTCGGAATTAAATCACCCGGAAGATCTTGTTCAATTAAGTGTCTGAACTGATTTCTCTAACTATAAATATATCAAAGATGCGACGAGAATGAACTCTGAATCAAACATCTGATTGGTTGAAATGGAGAACAGTTTCAATTTCAGCCGATAAAATGCTTAAGATTGGTGACTTGTCTCAAGTATGTTGTGCGAAAGATGAGCTGCAACTAAGCAACACTGTAAAAAGGAAACATTAAAAGATATCCGCTTATTTTAAATAAATACAGAAATATATTTGACGTTTGATGAATTACAACAAGCATAAGCTCTGTATAAAAATACCAATAAATAAATAAATATAGGTACCAATGTTGTTGTTGCGCCGTATAATTTTTTAAAGACCGCCAGTAAAACCAAAGCTAAAATAAAACAGATGTTATACTAGTAAAAAAGGGATGTTAATTTCTATAAAGGTTTTGCTGACACCAATATAATTCTTGTAAATGACTCTATATATTTGTATCTGTCATATAAACCAATCTTCTTTGCCATAAACTTTAGACAAAATAAATTAATCGCTTCAAAGGATTATTTTTGTTACATACGCAAAACAGGCTTGTTTAAAAAAAGATCGGTATATTTAATCAAGCATTACAATAATGATTTGTCTTCTTAATTAAAATGGGTCATACATGAACAATTTGTACAGTGTCACCGGAATGGAGTGATAATTCTGTTCTTCTAAATTCAATTATATGTATTGCTAAAGGAGTAAGAAATTTTATCCCATTCCCTTTAAATTTCCGCTCTCTTTCACGGCATACTTTTGATATCCTAATATAAATATTTATATCGATGCAAACCTAAATGCAATTACAATAAATCAAAAATCATGTCTAAAGTTTCGATTTTTATGGTCTGAAGAACTTGTGTATAGGTTATTGTGTGGCGGGCTATAAAATATAGATATTTCCAAAAACAACTCTTTTAAAAGAAATTTGGCATGAATAATAAGTTTCTTGTGGTGTTCTAAAAGCAGTTTTAACTGTTACATCGAAAAACCATTCAGTTCAAATTTTGCTTATTACAAAGACAGTATGTAATTCAGCGTAAATACCGTGAAGCAATGACTGCGGGCTATCTGGTTTTGAAATAAGTTTAATTTATTCTTCAAAAGAACTGGTAAAATGTTTTTTCAAGGACAGGTTTTGCAAACAAATCACGAGAGAAGTGCCACATTTCCCTCTTCAACTTTTTTTGTGTATTATAATTTTTTGCCATCGAATACTAATCGAAACAAGCAGTTTGTTTAAATTTTATCCACACTTATGGTTACAAATGCATAAATTTAGTTAGGGAAGCGTCACGTTAGCATGACCTTGCGTATATGAACCAAAGACTTACAGAAGAGATCGATATTTGTGACTTGTAGAGTACACGTAAATTTGTCAATATTAGAAGTCCCTGTGTAAGGTGCAAAGTCTGGAAAATAAGGAGGATGTGGTAGCTTCGTATGGTTTGTCGACTTCAAAAAGTATCAAACCATACTTAGCTTGAGATGTGCGCTTGAATATTGACATGTAACAATGGAACATGTTTGAAAATTGGCAACGTTTCTCTTAGTTTTACCTGTTTCAGTACAATTTCACAGCATAAATTTCGGTCTCGTTTTTACTGAGATCTGTTTTAAGATGACATCGCTAGAGAATATTATGGCATACAAACCATTTCTGTATTTTACGTTTTGCGTATTGCATTTATTGGCCTTTTGTCATGTCTTGCGGCCAATATTTTGTTCTCAACCTTTCTTAATGTTTCAATATGTGCATCCAGGTTTAATCACCTGTGACAACATTGGCAAAATGTTTGGTCATACTTCGGGAACAGTATAACCAACTTCTTGGCAGTTTCAACACGGAAGATTTGTTCTCGGAAACTTTTAAGATTTTCTTTTAAACAAACTAACTGTTCACTGGAAAAAATCGACAATGCGTGTTATATCACGTACAAGTACTGTAAATCTAACATCATTTCGAATTAATTTTGTTGTTTTCAATACATTTTGTCACACCTTGCTTAAATCGATCCAACTGATTTAACTGCTTTTGTCGATAGATCCCACAGTCACATTTCTTTTTTGTCTATGATCATCTCATAAAACACCTTAACACACTCATAAACACGAATTATTTCGGAAAAATACTCTTTCGCCGAACAACATTGTACGGACTTTTAGGTAAGACCGAATTTCTTCGTTATTTGCTGTCCAGCCATTTTGTTACAGCGATCAACGACTGCCTTAATGACAAAATCCCTGAACATCGGTAATTCATTGGTTGCATGTAAATATGACTGTTTGTATTAAGTTCACATTTATATTTCGAACAAAGCTCTGTGGGTAATAATTCAATTTATTCCCATATTGTTTTGTGATTTGAAATTTTCATAACTAATATTGATAATATTTTCATTAAAACATTTGATTTAGTTTGATTTCAAATGCAATCATCCAGAAAAATATAATAAAACGTGACAAGTGCAAACAGTTTTAAGTTTATTTGGCATAAACATAACTGTGCCCAAGATCATAAAACTAAATCTGGAGATCAGTCTCAAATCTCAAGCATCTGATTGGCTGAAATGGCGACCAGTCTCTTAAGATTTGAGACTGATCTCAAAACTTAGTTTTATGATCTTGGGTCCTGTTTTGGGGTTTTAACAATTTTAAAGAGTACGCTAGGACAAGCTAGTCAGTTTGATTCAAATTTAACAGAAGTTCGTATTGCTGCTTTTTTATGCATATTCTTTGGATGTTACTGTTGTTTACTTGGTATTATAATTAAATGAGCTCTTATGTTAAACACCGTGGCCAGGAGATAGGCAATCCTTTACTGTCCATGAATATATCAAACCGAACCTGCAGTATTTTCGTGTTCTGTGACTCTCAAAACTTTCCCTTCTCATCTCATTTTATCATTGGAGCTCTACATATACAAATGATAGTGCTTCTAGTTGGGAGCGAACCCGCACCATCACGGCGACAGCGCCAATCCCTGCAATTCGTGCGACGCAACCAATTGAGCTAACCGGGACAACCCCAAAAAAGGTTGATCGGATAGCCCGGATCTACATTTACAAAGTGTGTCTGTTAGTGTTAAATCATCAAAATAAATGTGTCTGTGTTTTAATAAGAAAAATATATTCCAGAACAACGCTTAAAAGATTTGAAATACAAAAGTTTATTTTACAACAAAATTAATTACTCATCTGCCTGTTTTTATGTCACAGTGAACATACCATTGATAAAAAACGATTTATTTTCACTTCTTTTTTATCTCTTCAAGTCGCAAAGACTATACTTTACTGTTTTTAGGACCCAACACAAAACTTCAATGCCCAAATGAGTTAATTTATACTGACAATACTATAGGTTCTTTTGTCTAACAAATGTGTACAGTATGATAAATTTGTAAAATTGCGTTTGACCTTGAATACCATCATCACGTATTTAGATGACAAAATAATATAAATGTTAATTTCTCTCTTCATAATTGAAAGGATTGTTTTACAGGAACTCTTGGCACAACATAAAAGCGCACCGACACTTAAAAGTCCAAAAGTCTTAACACAGGTGCAATGCTTTTCGCCATATAATGAAAGCCGCACAAGATTCAACTTCGTCGCAAAGGCGTACGGGAAAAAAGAGCACACATTTAAACTCTAACACAATGCTTCAAATTTTGAATGTCACGGTGAACATACCCTTGATAAAAAACGATTAATTTTTACTCTTTTTTTATTTCTTCAAGTCGCAAAGACTTAACGTTACTGTTTTTAGGACCCAGTATTTTTCATTTATATGTTCGTGAAATAAATTATGTTGCAATGTTGTATACATGTAATTGTATTGATCCATTTCGTGCATTATCGTTAATTTTGTGCATGTTCTGGTATTGTTTTTAAGCATGTTAATTCATTGATTTGTTTATTGACAGTCTGCGATCAAATAGCCAAGCACACCATCTGTACATTCGGTCCTTTAAATCAAGACGTTGCCGCTTTCACTGGTTCCGCCTGTTCGAATCTTCACATTCCCCACATTGAGACGCGGGTAGACGCCAACACTGTACCAGTGTCACCATATTCCATCAACCTTCATCCAGACACACAGCTTTTGTCACGTGCCGTCCTTGACGTCATCAAGCGATTCGGCTGGTCCGAAATGCTTATCATATACAGCGACCATTTGGGTAATTTAATATATATATATTTAAATATAGCTAAATATCATTCGTCGCCATCGCTGTCAATATTTTTTTAACCGCGCCAAGTGAGTTTCCAGAACAACCCTGCGACTCTGTGAAAAAAGTATAAATAAGATAGCATAAAGTCGCCATCTTCCGTGTTTAAAGTCTATAGAACTGTTCATGTTCGCCTTTTTATTTTAAAGTGGGACAAAGTAAATAATTCATATCTTAATAAGATTAATAAGGAGTTGCAAAAATTATTTTCAGATTTATAAAATAAAGAAATATAGTGCGGTGTAGCTTATGGGCTACGTTTTAATAATTGTTTGATGTATTATCTATCCTTAAAGACTAACTGTTGATTTTCGCCGCATTTTGGTAGTTAGTTATTGTCAAAAGGAGAAATCACGTGACTGAGGTGGGGCAATCCATTATGAAATCAAGTGGTTAAAGACGGCCAAACAAGATATACTGCTAACGCGAAAATTGTGAAGAAGGGTCTTATGCCGTTGTATAAACAGAAAACAAATTTCAATTAAAGGCTTACTGAAAATAGCATCATGAAACTAATTTTTAAAATTATTTCTAAAAAATGCCCCTGTAGACAAGTTGGACATGTCATGGGAAAAAGGTGTCTTCGAACAATCCCCGTCAAATCATTTAATGACGTCATCAAGGTATTGTTTATTTTGCATTTCGAGGAACACCAACATTATTTATGTAAAATAGTTTTAAAAAATCACATATTTATTATGTGCAAAGAGTATGTAACCACAAGTTCTATATAAAATTTGGTGAGGCAAAATGTTAAAATGTATAAAAGGCACATTTTTTCGTGACGTGCCGCAGATAATCCCATAGTTCGCTATTTATGCCCTCACTCCCAGCAAGATATCATCTATTAAGAAGATGATGCATCACGCAAACGATTTTCTCTTTTTTGAACAATCCTTTTTATTTGTCACATTCCATTGAGTTTAATACCTCTCATGCATTGCACATGATTAATTTTTTCGACGTTATTCACAAAGTCACGCCATAATGGCATTGTCTCTGTTTGTTTTTTTTTTTAACTTATTTCTAACCTAGCATTAGCGGTAAAACAATTGAATGGGATCACGAACAACTTGCACGAAGTGCGAAAAACAAAGCATATATCTTCAAAAGTGCAATATATTATGTCATCACTTTTTAGGGGAGATGCGCTTACAACGTTATTTTCAAATAAGTGAATTTTGGTTGTTATTTTTTTCTTAAAATTATGTTTAGCCTACATAAATTGTTATTATTAATAAATATTACTTAATATGTAATGTGCGATACCCCAGTATGAATGGGTCTTAATTAATGTTGATCGCGAGTGTGGAAAACAATTTTGTAAGGATGATGTTAAAACGATGCCCATATTGCTTTCGTCTAAAAAGCCTAAAAATGACACTGACATAAATATGATGTTCAGAATTGTTATAAATATATAGCATATATAAGTATTAGTTCTTCTGTTTGTCGTTCCTTACAGTGTAGGTTAGAATTTTGTTTCTCCGGCATTTGTAATATACAGTAATTAGATATTAACAATAACAGTAGTTGAAGGCAAGGACGCTCTGATAATTTTATCGCGGTGAAAAAGAAAACAGGAATTAGCTTTCATATTTTTCTTTATTTTTGTTGTTGTTTTTTTTTTTTGCTTTATTTTCATGTTTCTTTTTTTTCTCTTCATCTTATCTGTAATTATTCCTGTATTGTATGGTGCCACGTAATAAAGAATATGTAAATTTCTAAATATTTTAACCGTTATCTCGTATTTCATAATCATGACTTTAGTGAATTCAGTTAAAATAGAGTATGTACAAAGTATTGCAAACTTTTCAGGTTTACTCAAAGTGCAATCTTTACTGCGCGCAACCAACGAAACTTCCGAGATGTCCGTCATTGTCCGGCAAGCGGACTTGGACAATATGAGAGCTGTGTTGAAAGAAGCCAAGAGAAAACATTGGCGACATATAGTCGCAGAGCTCAACATTACTGAAACCACTGTCTTCCTTAAAATGGTAAATATTGCTTAGTTTTAATGTAAATCCGTTTGATCTCTTAATTGAAAAAAATATTTGGGTACCAAATAAGTTACCGCAATTATAGCAATTATAGCACTTATGAGTTTCACGTGTTCTCTCTGTTGGCACATAGTTATTTAGAAAGTCTTTACACATTTTGACGGCTAACTTATTAAATTGCTTTGCGAACCTTCGTATTTTATCGAAATGTATCTGTTTCATACCGTTACAGCTGAAAGAGGTATTAGCTAGATTATCGTTTGACAAACATAGAGTGACAGTGACTTATTTTCTTGTATGTTAGTAAATATAGCACAAAAAGCACGTGTGTCATGCATACTTGTCTTTGTAGATTACAGTAAGAAACATTCCATTAAATGTAGACATAGTGTCTTTTATTAAACACATGTAGAAAAATGAAAACATGTCAGAATATATTTAATTAGTAAATTAAACATTGTCAATCATTATCGGTTAGCATCGTTTAGTATCTCAAAAGAAACAAATTTAGAAATAAATAGATGTTTAATAATAGGTAACATATTATATTTTATTTGATAATGAATGGCATATTATGACATTTTACAGAATAAGAAAAATAATAGAAAAAAACACTTTAATTTCATTAAATACAATAATTATATACAACTGGTGCACGAATGTTGTCTGATCAAAAGAATTCTATCATTTGAGGACAGAACTTGTGTGATTGTTATTAAATGCTTCGTGGTTGTTTATTTTCATTTTGATACGCTTAATTTTGTCATTTATTAGATTTGTCAAAAAGTTGTCATTATATATACAATTTTCATGAACAGTTGAGTTTAGACAAGTGCTCTTTTCTCGGTAAAATAACTATTCTGACACGGTTCCTTATCGAACTAAACATTACAAACAAAGCTGAACTAACATATGCTATGTTTATAATGTTTCTTTTTTTAATGCAGGCATTACAAGAGGGCATGATCGATTCATATCATCACATCATAATTAACAACATGGTGAGTTTACAAGTTTCACATTGTCTTATGTTTGTTTATTCGCTGAAACTCAATTTTTTGTTATTCAAGTAGAATATATTTATTATAATATTAAAAAATTTAGCATAGCAAAAATAGATAATATAGTAACCATACTTAAACCATACTTAAATTAACTTTAAGAAAACATTAGCACTGTTTTAGTTGATTTTTGGGAGCGGCATGTGACTTGCGCTGTATTTAAAATTTTGTTAACCTACGTATGTACAACAGGTGACCAATGAGTTGAATTCGCAATCATTCCGACTTAAGTTGCTTTAGACTAAGTACACATTCGAAAATGATGCAAAAAAGTAAAAGACGCATATCAGGAATCGCTACTCTCACAAAACACAGCCTCCCCACGCAGCGAAAAAGAAGAGAGGAAGAGAGAGCATGTTTGTTATAAGTATGTCAATTCAAATAAGACGCCACAAACAATCTTAATAACATTAACAACTGTAATATATAATGTAACTAGATGTATATGTATAAAGTATAACTTTATTTTATTTGTTCCAGGATATAGAGCTGTTAGATCTGGAAGATTATCGTCA
Source organism: Corbicula japonica (assembly GCA_038501625.1). Taxonomy (NCBI): domain Eukaryota; kingdom Metazoa; phylum Mollusca; class Bivalvia; order Venerida; family Cyrenidae; genus Corbicula; species Corbicula japonica. The sequence continues at coordinate 135,624 of JAZAYU010000035.1, read as the reverse complement.
CAACTATGTTAACCTTACTGGCTTCCGATTGGTTGACATGGATAATGAGTTCACAAAACACATATTAAAAGACATGGAATACTATTCCGAAAATACACAGCTCAAAATCTTAAACGGGTCTTCATTATCGGTAAGCTCATGCGTACAGCTCAGAGTTCTGGAAAAAAATAAACTTATGGCCTTTATTATTGCAAAATGTGTGGAGGGGCTTGTTATCGAAACTGTATCTCTATTCTACTTGAACAATTGTTGTCCTTCCTCTGCAAACCTAGTTATGGAAGTGAGTATTTTAAAGCTACATATTTGCCTGTCTTAATGTTCTAACATAATCAATTTCAAAAATAACAACACACGAAAGTACGTGAAAACAGAACCACTTGCGGAAAACCGCCTTAATACAGTTAGTAACAAATACTGTGCAACTGCGGAGTTTAAACCAAGTTCCAGAAATTCACTAGCCTTATTGTTGCCAAGATTCGCTATCTTAAAAAGAACCATATTGCAAATGCATCGGTGAGTCAACTCCAATTGATCTGCATTAGCTCACAAAAAGTGGTTGTATCAAGCAAATGAAAACGTAATCGAATCTAAGAGCATCTAAATGTTCGTGACATCAGTTTGGTGGGATGGGTATGTAACTTGCATAATTATTGGAGATTTTTATATTTCTGTACTGTCTGCAAGTTGCTATAGGAAATAAACACCTTTAATAGCTTTTATTGCATCACTTAATTAGTGCTCTTGTACTTACAACGTGTAATTATGCTAGAGGCGGCAATTGCAGACTTACCATATGCGCCTAAATATAACTGAACTCTTTCTCATGACAGTGGCATAGTTTTGTATTATTGATCGTCTTAGTAACTATGTGATCATACTGACCTTTTAAAATGAATGTTAAGGCTTTGTTCTTTACCATAATTTATTTACATAATATATGGAATTCTATTTTAATAAAGTGTCTTCGAAATGGGCGTGCACGATGCCTTTTCCGGGACATGTTGTTGCTAAAATTACGGACTGTTGTTTTAAGTGTTTGAAAAGTTATGCAATTTTGCAAGACGACCTTCCAATGTTTTACGCTTTTACGTTTTAGAATGTGCTTTCATATCTTGCGATGATATTATCGCATACTGCATTTTATTAGGTTGTGATGATCGCTTAATAACCTATACTCTTTTCCAAAAGAAAGACTAAAAATTTGGAATCAAAATTGAGACAAGATCATAGACAGTTTTAATATAGAATATAAATGATGAAAAATTACCGAAAACATAGAGCAGACTTTTTTGGAATAGAATACACGTTGGCGTAAAGACATTCAGAAACATAACTTGATTCGTTTGCGTTGTAAAATATTCCTTTATATATTTTTCTCATTTCAGTTCCAATGTGCACTTATATTTGACGCAGTATATTTGTTGGCACATGCATTGCATGAAATTGAAAGGGGAATGATTCTTCAACCACCAAACACAACATGTGATGAAATAAACCCTTGGCGCGAAGGAAGAACATTATACAATATCCTTAATGAGGTCTGTAACCCTTGTTTGCATACATATTCATTATGAATCGTTGCACCATTTCGTAATTTAAAACTCACTTTGGCTTTGTTAACATTTATCATGCGTAAAAGTACTTTGGCGAGCAATGTTTGCTACATGTAACCAATCTTGAACTCTGGAATGTATAGGTAACCGCAAAGCCATGCAGTCACTCAATTCTCAGTTCCTTTCTCCAACTAATACTGATTCATCTGATACAATTATATTAAAAAAAAGAAGTTTCACCACTCCGACTACTTTGTGTTTGATTTAAGGTATTGCGCCTTTCGCCATTGCTTTGCCAAAGACAAAAAAGAAAAATATTAAAATCTCTCAAACGGCATAATGCACGTCCATCAAACTTTGCACAAACAAATGCTATAAGTGTTTGACGTTTGATTATTTTGCAAACATTAAGAAAAGTCAAAACAGTAGAGAAAAATAGTAATGCCTACCAAATCCTTAAAATTCTATTTGCAATTTAGCACAAAAAAGAAACACAAAACAACAATTTAAATGTCAACATGCGTGCAATGATACTGACAACAATATCTAAAGTCCTTGAAATGAACTTTCAATTGTGAAGAGAAAAATCAACATTTTTATGTCATCCATTTTCGCGACCAGGAAATTGAAGGTCAAACACACTTTTACAAATATCTCACAGGGACCTTAGGTATCGTTTTCAGTAACTCATTACTCATCAAGACATTTAAATTGATTTTTAGTGTTGCTTCGTTTTTGTGATGAATTGGAAATAAAATTTTAGGTTTTTGGTCTAACTGTTTTTCTTCAATGTTCTAACTTTTCTAAGCGTATGTAAATAAAACATGTATTAATAACATTGGTTTGTGCAAAGTTTGATGGAACTGCATTGTGCCGCTTGAGAGATTTTTAAATATTTCTTTTTTGTGTCTATGGCAAAGTAATAGCGAAATGCGCAATACCTTAAGGCTGTTCTAGGTGTCCGGTTTATCTAACTGATAACAGCACTGATAGACGAACAAGGGTTTAGTTTAAACTTATTTATTTTACATCGATTGCGAAACAAGTTATTCCAACTTATATTAATCACGCTCGATGACTGCTTCCTGGGTTTCCAAACAGTACTCGCGCCGAATGTGGATTGAAGAAACTGCAGACGAACCTCATCCCTGGTGGGACTCGAACCCGCAGTCTTCGGATCTGTAGTCCGACGCTCTACCCCTAGACCACTGATCTTCCACAAACTGACGAACAAGGGTAGGCAGTTAACATCCGCCCCACGGAACAAACAGAGGTTAACTTTTAAAGTCAAAGAACACGAAAAGATGACATTAAATGAAGGCCTTTAGAAGGTTAATCGCATTTAATTAATTCATGTCTTGCTTTCTTTCTGGTTTCAGGTTGAAGTAAACGGTTTAACGGGACCAATTAGATTAATTCATGGACGCAGACTTAATTTTAAACTTGACATAATGGAACTGGGTGAGGAGGGCTTACAAAGAGTATGTACTAATTTCAATCTGTTATAGGTTACCAGTATTAAAACTAATAGTTATTGATAACACGGCTTGGTTTAGAACAAAAGATTTTATTTTTTTAATAATATACGTTATTGTAATCCTCAATTGTTTATCATTTATTACTAAATAAGAGTAAGTGTTGGAAACTGATGTACATGTAGGTTAGTTCATAATCTGTATCACATTTATGGCTTTTGAAAATTCGGACTCTTAATTGTTGTCGCCATGGCTTTACTGTAGAAAAAACATTAAATACAAAATCCATCCGAAAGATGTCTTTTGTAAAGACTCATTTATTATCCAAAATTGTATTTGCCGATTTCAAAAGGTGGGTATCCACAGAAAACCAAATTTTGTATGAAACAAAACAACATTGTGAAATGTGTGGCATTTTCAAAAATAAAGTTCTCGTCAGTAAAAAGACAATATTGTGATTTTATTATTCGACAAAGACCCGTTATTAAATTTCTAAAATGTTAGTGTTGTGAAGAAAAAACAGTTTGGTTTCTACATCTAAACATGAATTCGAAGCTTACATGTATGTCTTACATGTAGCGTAATAGAAGGTCTGTACAACCGGAACAGAAAAGTATAACATTTGGAATTGTATGTGAACAAGGATTCACTGAAATATTATATGAAAAAGACTTATCAACGGGCGTTCCAATATTAAAGCTTGTATTGATTTGGTATTTTATATAATTTCCGAATATTTTGATAAAGGCACAGTTCTGATCAAAGTTTTATTCTGATCAAAAACAAAATTTTGACCATAATATCAGCTTCATTAAATACAGGTTTACGCATAACTCTGCTACCATTATTTTTCAAGTTTTGCCACTGTTTCACTTACATTTTAAGTGATTTATGTTAAAACATATATTTTCATGACCTGTGGCCTTTGTTAAAATCGCTCATATTTGTAAAAACGTGCTTAATATGTTAATATGTTTGAAACGTATTTGTCATACATTTTAATCTTCGTTGAAACGTCAAATTAAATTCTAATATTGTGAAGAAAACCCCATTTTGGATAGTAAAGGAGGACAAACCGTCAGTAAGAAAGAAGAATTGGAATATCTTTGACAATTAAAGTCAAATATAGAGTCTGCATTGATCGGCCCTGACAGGTGCCTAAGCGTATGAACTAGGAATTGACCGAGCATTTCATTGGCTCGTTTTCCTTTTATCAGAACATCCAGACCAAATTTATTGTTCAAATAAATATCAGATTTTATTTCAAATATTTCAGACGGGTACATGGGCACCAGGTTATGGAGCAAATATAACACTGAAGCGTTTTCTTGCTCCTGGTGTATTTGGGAACAAAACTCTTATTGTTTCAACATTATTGGTTAGTGATATTTTTATATAAGTTACTTCATTAAAACAAGTGTTGTTTTTTGCGGTATGATGATGTTTGATGTATGATCTGCGTGTTGTTATTTTTAGTTAAAACGGAAATAAAAGTAATTCAAGTTTAATCAAATCTCTAGCTATCAATTCATCTTGGAGGCTTATTAATCGTATTTAATATAGATCTGATCCATTTCTTTTTATATCTAGGAACCACCATATGCAAGTTTGCGTAAAGAAACCGTGAAAGGAAAACCTTTGGAAGGCAACGAAAGATATGAAGGTTTTTGTATAGACCTTCTTAAAGAGATTGCAAACATTGTTGGATTTGACTACCACATTGTACCTGTTCCAGACGGGCGTTATGGGGTACGCAACAAAGATGGAAAGTGGGACGGTATTGTCAGACAGCTGATCGATAGAGTGAGTGTATTTTAACCGGGTAAACAGAGATCCATTTTACACGAAAAGTATTTGATATCCGGATTTCGGAACTTTTTTTTGAGTTTTGTTATTATCACCAGCGCTTCAAGAGGAGAAGATAAATAGATGAAAAAGTAACGGTGAAACAAACCGAGCACGACACAAAATCTAACTGTATGCTATATTTGAATGAGTTAGTTATCTGGCAGTAATGAAAATGTTTATTAATTTCCATGACGACTAGCTCCGGGTTTGAGCGCAGAGCAAAAGTTTCACAGATAATTGTATTGTGCTCAAAGGGCGTAATCGATAACATCACTTATTGAATGTACGGGGAGACTTTTTATAGCCGCTTTAAAATTTGCTGAATTAAGACAATGTAAACACATGCATAAAGCCTTAGAAAACTTCAAATAAAATTTAAAATTTACATTTTCAACCTTCAAACTAAGGAAATCGTTATTGATAAAACCATTGTCAGTGTGTAAAGTTTGGTTTGAAATAAGTAGAAATACGAATAATTTACACAATTTTAACATTTAGGACCATCTTAACATTGACAAAATGCATGTTATTGTTTTGCAAACGATATGATAGCGTGAAAAATAACATTCATGATTTAGTTGTATTGTTGTTTAGTTTGATGTGGGTAAAGCATTTTCAGCACGTAGTGTGTTGTCTTTGTACAGCCGTTGATTTTAAACTTACTCAGATAAATGAAATTTGTTTTGAAATTGTTTTAATCGAACACATATTGAACTATTGTTTAGATAAGAGAATTTGAATATAACAAAGCATTGCCGTCAATGCCATAAACTGCATTTTATTTTGTGCTTAAATTCTAGATAGTTCAAATGCACTTTAAAATTCCTGTACTGACAAGATCAGGCAATCATGAACAACCTAGTTTATTTTGCATTTCTGCCCTCAATCCTTTAATCAGAATTCAAGTAATTAATTAAATGCAAACTGGAAGAGCATATTACTGGCACCGATGCAAATCTTACTTTGATGTATTATTTTTAGGGGAAGGAACTTAATAAATATCAAGTAGTTTCACTTTACTGAAACTGACATTCTTGATCGGAAAAGTTTGGAGTTTTTTTGCTATTGTTTTAATTTTAATCTTTTGCATCGAAACATGCAACTTTGGCATTAGTTACATTAAGAGAAGCATTTATCTGTCAAAAATCCATTTAATTCGCAATTAGTAGAAATGTTTTGAGACGCTACATTACATCCAGAAGAAGAGTAAAACAGAGTCATATACATAAGGAGGTTGAGTTTTTTTAATGGAAATAGTGTAATTTATAATTCTGATTTTCAGAAAAACCCTATCAATGTATATGGATGAAAGAAGCTATTCGAAAACATTGGGCAAAGTGATTCGTTTAAAATGCTAAATGTAAAGGTTCTATTACCATCAATTTAAATAAATAAAATTTGTTTTTGACAAAGATTAAATTTAAGGAAATTGAATGTACCGAAACTGAAACTTGAAAGCCATCTTTAACACTTTGGGGTCGGTTCAAGAAAATGATAAGTCATGTTTTCCTTGCCCTAAAAAATTTGACGCGTACTAAAACGATACTAGAAAATACCATTTTTGTCACTGGTACAAATAGCATATTTACATTAAGGATGCTCATTGAGTATGAAATCGTCCGAATGTCATTTTTTTTAAAGAAAATGTTCATTATTACACATGCTCTCTTTTCTTCTCTACTGTCTGGCTGTGTGGGGAGGCTCTAGACATCTTCTGGAGGTGTCCGTTTCTGATATCCATATTCCACGTTTTCAATTTGAATACTTTGTTGTCAAATTAGAACATATTTATACATGATTGAAATTGTTTGTATTTTTTCTGTTTTATAATAAGAGGGAATCTGCAACCTTTGTTTTTACCAGGATAAATGTCTTCTTTTTTCTATTAAAATGACCACATAAAGCATGCGTTTGTAAAGCAAGGGCATTGGCCATTCCTTTAATTAAGTTGACATTAAATGGTTTTACTGGATACATTTTACATTTCTTCTTTATTTTATCTCAATTTACCTTTATAAAAATCATCTTTATAAATGTTCTGAACCTATGATTGTTTTATTAAAGCATCACAATGTGTGTACAAAAACTTAAAGGTTTGTTAAACTCATCGTTAAATGCTAATTACAACATTAATCAGGGGTTTACTTTCCAGACAGGCATTTGCATGTTATATTTGCTTAGAGAAATGTCAAAAATTCCTATATGATAAATATGTTTTTAGATGATTGTGATTTATGCAATCGTTAGGATTGCAAACTTGCTGATATTGCCGAATACAAACTGGATCCGTGATGGTAATAACCAATTTATCACACTGTAACCTTTACGAATTTGATTAGCCTCTGTTGCAAAATTAGTGTCTGAAAGTGCAGCTCTCATTTTATAAATAAGGTATGTGATGTGTGGTTATATTTTTAAGCCGTTATCCATCAGTAACCAAAACCTCGGTTCAGACATTGTTTCAACTTCAAATTTCGTCTCAATCTTTTCGTAATATGCCATGTCATGTAAATCACAAATAGCAATAACTTTGCATCTCAGTGGGGTCTTTATTTTGAGCCCGCTAGTATCGGCAATGCCATAAAGATAGGGGTCGGGGATTGGAGAAACCTGATATCATATAGCACGTAAAGCTCACATTTTTTGGGTTCATACTGAAAGAGAAAAGAATAATGGAAATGTTACAAATGTTTTAATACAGGTATATTTTTCAACAATATTTATCATTTGTTTTATAAAACTGTATGGATATTGGGTGATCTGTTCAAACACTATACACATTTGTGACTGCAAGATGACTGTAAGCAGTGTATAGTCGGAGAAAAATCAGATCAGAATGCACATTCATATGTACAACCAAGTCTAATATGACCAGTTATGTTAAATAATCTTCAAAAACAATTCACAGAAAATGTCGCCTTGGTACTAATCAACTACTTTTAAACTCTTTAACCAGAAAAAAATAGTTTAAATATTAATAAATTTATAAACTTTTATTAGCAAACGAGGATGAAAGACCGAATTTTAGAAACTTAAATCATTGTGTTCTGCTGACCTAAATAGTTATTATGAAACAAATTCTTATTCAATTCAATGTCATATAGATTTGCTATACAGCCGAGCAGCAGTTAAGGGCTTACCACACTCCTCCCAAGCACGTTCATCAATGAAAAGAAAATATTGGGCATTTAAAATGATGTTTGGTTGTTGTTTAGTTTTTGTGAATTTATGTAAATAGAATTTTAGGGAATTTTTAGATGTCGCTATTTTTCTTTACTGTTCTAACTGTCTTACCATATGCAAAATAAAGATACATTAGTAACATTCATTTGTGCAAAGTTTCATTAAACGGCATTTTGCCGTTGTTGAGATTTTGATAATATTCTTTTATGTGATTGGGAGGAGTGTGGTAAGCCCTTAACTAGGAAAGGAATTAATATGACTCCACTAAAAGAACATGTCGTTGGTCCTCATGAACAATATTTTCCTGTGACTTCTTTAATAAACAGTTAATGTTTTGTATATAAAATATCCTTTAAACGTTTAAAGTTAATAATACTGTTTCTTAAATATTGTTGTTGGTGTCTTTTTCAGAGAGCAGATTTAGCGGTTGCGGCTCTGACAATAAGCTACGAAAGGGAGGAGTATATTGACTTTACAAAACCATTCCTAAATCTTGGTATCAGTATTCTGTTCAAGATGCCAAGACGCGAGAAACCGGGACTATTTTCATTCATGAATCCATTAGCCGTAGAAATATGGATATACATACTTGCTGCTTATTTCGTCGTTAGTTTGACTATATTCATTCTCGCTAGATTTAGTCCGTACGAGTGGTACAACCCTCACCCATGCAATCCTGAAACGGATACTGTAGAAAATACATTCACATTGTCAAACAGTTTTTGGTTCTGTGTGGGGACATTAATGCAGCAGGGCTCGGACATAAATCCGAGAGCGGTATCCACTAGAATTGTTGGCAGTACATGGTGGTTATTTACGCTTATCATCATATCATCCTACACTGCCAATTTGGCAGCTTTCCTCACAGTGGAGAGAATGGTGTCTCCGATAGAAAGCGCGGAAGACCTCGCAAAACAAACTGAAATCTCATATGGAACGTTAGCTGGCGGATCTACACAGTCTTTCTTTCGGGTATGTTTAGAACAAGTGCTTTTAAACTATCAAAATAAAGAGTTCCAAATATTTCCTTTATCCTTATCGTACTTATTGAATACAGTTTGAAGGTTCTTACCACACAATTCGTATTAGATTACAATGAAAGCAAGCATTTTATGATTGTTAGACTTAAATAGAAATATCAAAGGGAAATTATCATTCCGTGATCATTCAGAAGGTAAATATAGACTATCCCCCGTAGCAGTTTTATATGATAACTTGGACCAATTCTTTAAACAATTGTATTTTGTTACAGAATAACCTATAGTCTTTTTATAACACTAAATATAGTTAAAATTATCTTAACATTATGGCAATAAAGAAAATGTACCGGCATTACATTCCTAAATTTTAAAGCTGTTTGAAAGCATCTTTGTATTTTCTAATTTGTAAATTTTCAATATCATCAATTAGGTTAACTAACAGAGACAAATAAGTGAACATACAAAAAAGTAAAGCATGAGTCCAATTTTTTATTTTATAAGTTTGAAAACAAATAACAAAATATCATTTTTAGCACGATAAATATGCTAAAACAAAGGAACGCTACCAAATTATTACATTTCCATTGTTTCGTTTGAGTACAACTTTATTATTTGTTAGAAAATGCAAAGCTGTATTTTTAATTTTTAAGCGTGGTCGTTGTACGAAAATATGTGAAAATTACTGTATCAAAGAATTGAAAATGTGTTCAATGCGTTTTAGGATTCAAGTATTGAAACATATCAAAGAATGTGGAACTTTATGGAGAACAAGGACGATCCAAGTCCTTTCACAAAAACAGTGCAAGAAGGCATAAGCCGGGTGGAAGCTGGTAATTATGCGTACTTGATGGAGTCAACATCTATAGAGTATATTACCCAAAGAAACTGCAATCTTATGCAGGTCGGAGGGTTATTAGATTCTAAAGGTTATGGTATAGCGACTCCGATGGGTAAGTTTGTGTTTTAATCATCACTTTAATAAACAGTAAGTGAAACGTTAAAATCCGTTTTAAAGTTTTGCCATGATCAGTTATTCATTTAAAATCCAATTGCTGAATCTTTAAAGTACATAATGGTAGATAACCAGAAAAAGATAAATGTTAAACATGTTAAATACGCATAGGAAGAAAACCCACATGAACAAAACATAGCATCCTACACGAGGGCAATATTAATATTTGCACATGTTTGAAAGTAACAATAAGTAGCGCAAAAGACAAAGCTCAGAGAAGTTTTGTATACTGGGGTATTTTAATGTTACAATAGTGAATATCGGTGCATCTGTTTCATACAAAAAGGACTTCGCAATACTTATATGGCGATATTCGTCAAAATCAAAAGAAAAGGTTGATAAATCATCTTTAAAATATTTGCCGATTGTTCAAAATATAGAAGGGATACTACTGAAGGATCTTTTAATTCACTTCTTTAAGTGTGAAACCAATAAGCTAAATAAAAACCTATTTGGATTTGCGAAATGATTATTCTGCAAATAATTACTAATATAAAAGCATTATTTGAAATGATAAAAATTACAATCGATAATTATTTAAATTGGTTTTGATAAAGATATTCAGAATTATTTGATTAGTTTTTCTTCATACTGTATAAGAGTTGTTCAAACTATTGATTGTATCTGAATTACAAGCGGAAATAATCCTTAAAGAACAATACAAACACTGAAGTAAATGTTTTGTTGTTTTGTTTTATTTTGAATGGGAGTAAGGGCCATGGCTCCAACAATTTACCAGAATAATTTGCTAATTACAACAAACTCAATTAAGATAGAGAAAAAAGTAGCCCTGGGACCAGTTGCACACTTGGTTCTTTTCCTATTAGTTATATTGCGAAAGGCTGGTGGTGACAACTTAACCGCTCACCAGAGACTATGTCTTTGAAAAAGTAAAGAAATATCAGTTTAAACAGTTTTCCGAACAAATTGAAGGACTTTTCAAAGTCAATACACAAAACTTTCCACGGATTCCAGAATTTCAAAGCAAACTTCCTTAAGTAGACGTACAATTCCAGGAGCCGTGACGTTTGCATCTTGTTTGTTTTCTTCCTGAAAATAATCAGAAAACAAAGCAGCACAACGCAACAAGAAAATCAAACAAGATACAGTGCTGATTAATATTTTACTTAACTTGACCTCAAGGGTGTGGTGGGCGGGATAACAAAATATTGAACAAACAATAACTTTAAAACTATAAATTTTCCAATTTTACCAACGCCCAAATAAAACCTTGTGTTTTATTCAAATCCGGAAACGAAAAGGGGTTAAGCTAAAAGATCGTCTACCGACCTGAGACTATCGGATTATTCCTCTTGTAACCCGTTCAAGCGAGGAACGCTTAAACTATATTAAGTCAGTGTCCTGGTGTCAACATTACTATATAAATAAATATATAAATATAGAGCGTGCTTTAACTGACTTCGCTAGACTGCTTTGCGTTCAGAGGAGGTCATTCGGTACTGTATCTTTATCAAAGTATACATATTGCAGATTCACCGCTTAAAGAAAAACTGTCCATGGCCATACTTAACCTTCAAGAGGATGGCAAGATTCAGATGTTATATAACAAGTGGTGGAAAAGCTCTGGGCAGTGCCATACTGACGAGAAAAAAGAATCTAAAGCAAATGCCCTTGGTGTAGATAACGTTGGAGGAATATTTGTGTTTCTTATTGGAGGACTTTGTATAGCTGTTGTGATTGCATTTATTGAATTTGTTTGGAATTCCAAAACAAATGCCAGTGAAGATAAGGTATGCATATACATACATTATTAAAAAAACTCATCAACAAACAGTTTAATGAGTAAATGCATTTTTGAATAGAACACAAACTCTGTAACAAATATAAAACAATTAAATTGGCGTATCAGGAATAACAACACGCAAAAAGTACAGCATCCCACAAAGCCATAACGAAGAGTGGAAAAAACCTTAAACGTTTGAAATATTTTACAGAACCCGTATACTGTTAGGTTTTATAACGCAACATACAATGCGTTTATGATTAATAAAGTTGACTACTTGTTCTATTTTAATAAGAAAAACTTAATTTGACTACTTGTTTGCATATCGTGAAAATTTATACACTTTATTTACACTATCAATTTTGATTTCAGCAATCATTATGCTCTGAAATGGCAGAAGAACTGCGCTTTGCAATACGTTGCCATGGTTCTTCCAAGAAACCCAAAAATAAAAGAAAAGCGTGCCTCAGTTGCAAATCGTCGATTCACAAACCAGACTGCCCAATGATAGTTATAAGAAGTGAATCTCTTAATGGTGTAGTTCATATGAAAGACAGAAGACATTCTAGAGACAAACACAACAATACGGGTGATTATGAACTGGACTATCTACATGATAAATGTGATTTCGGCGCAGGCGGCTATCTACACGTTGAATACAGTGATACAGAGACGTGATTTCTTGTGATATAAAATATGTACAGAATTTGTTTTTTTTTTATATTTGATAATGCATTATTGTAGACGTTTCATTTGAAATAAAAATACACCATTATTTTAAAAAATATCACAATATCCGAACTTGCTACTTTTTGCGAAGAAAGTTAGAAAATATTGATATGTAGGTTGTGCATTTTTATTTATCACCAGTTTCAATCCCCTCTTCATGATTCCATTAGTTATTAAGTTAATGTACAATTGAAATTACTGATATGGGGCGCGTCGCGGGAAAGGGTGTTTTCGAACGTTTAACGCCAATCTGTGAAATGACGTCATAGACTTGATCAGACGACATTGATTATTACGCGTTTCGCGGTAAAATACATATATTGTCAAAATGTAGATCAAATAACAATTTAGTAAAGACAATAATAAAAGACAATTTTTGTTATTTCGAAATAAAGTAACAACCAAAATGGCAAAGCTATAACTCAAGAGACTCTTTCCCGTGACACGTCCCATATATAATATAAATGTGACCATTCTTTTAGCGGACTGGGAAAAGTTTAAATAAAATGTGTTATTTGTATTACATTTTTGTTGCAATAAAAACTGTTCGAATCATAATTTTATAATCACTTTAAATCTCAGTGCTCATTGCTACTGTAAATAAGCATTACATTTATAGATATTTAAGACATTCATGTTCATCAATGTTTGTGTAAGCTCTAAAACATTCCATGTGACATGTTGTATGCGACGCTTTTTAACAGGTATTATATTTGATTACTTTCACAGTCCACAGTGCCAATACCCACTGTGATTTAAAGTATATCAGGCACCGTGATTATAAAACTGTTTTCATGCTCAACTCAATTTGAGCATTAACATTTGATGCCTTCATTTTCCTTGAATATTGAAAATAAAACACGTTTAACTTGAAATATGATAAAATTAACGTACATAACAGCTGTAACAGACAGTAAATTGTTTTAATTTTGAAGGTTGGTCTAGACAGTTTACGCATCTCATTCGCATTTAATCGTCATAGTTCATAGTGCAAATGTAATTTCTTGGATCAAGGTTACTATAATTATATTCACTGATATGGCGATTGAGATTGAGTTTTATCAAAACGAGTTTTAATAATTCCTTTGTCTTGATATGCTAGCAAAGATAATCGTTTGTTTTTATACACCCTTCAACGTACGACATTTACTCTACTTCTAACGCCAACAATCCTAGATGAAACAGGCGAACTAATTGAATATGTAAATGTTTTATACTGTGTATATATATATTTTTTTCATTTTTATATTGTACTAGATGATAAAAAAGTATTAAAGCGCCAAAATTCTAATCATACATGCCGGATACAAATTAGATTAGGCATTAAAGCACAACAGGAGCCCAATAATAAAGTTTAAGTAAACACACTTTGTTCAGCCCGTTAGTCCTGATTTCTAACCTATAACATGTATAGTTGATTATAAAACAATGCCTATATACCTTTCTGAAAGTTTAGAGTATGATGTCAGTTTACTCCTAAGTTATTACTAAATGAAACATATCAACTTTTCATGTTTCAGCATAACACTACAATTTCTTACACTCTTATTTAAATTGAAGTTTGTTTACATAAAACGGTAACATGTAATCACATGGTGTACATGCTTCATTTTCATCGTTTACTGCTTAAAGTTGTTATGTCTATTAAATCACATGAACCCGAGTTTCAATCAGAAAATATTCAGTTTCCTTGAACAGCGAAACCCCCATATCAACGCTTTAACTGGAAATGTAACGAACGAGTTAGTGGGTGGGGTACGATTGCATTCTTTGTGTCTTTTACAAAGGCATATAGGGGAAATGTCATATATTTGGTATCTGGATGTTTTCTGGTGGAAATTCAGGTTTCTGTGGTTAAATGTTATCACGCTACTGCTTAAAGCATTGTAATAATCTTCGAAAATCACTATATGTTGATTTTGATTGACTTTCAAATAGCATCTTTATCTATGAATATATGGTACTACTTTGATTAGAGGAGGCGTAAAATGGTTGAGTATTGTAAATTAATGTTCTGTTATTTGTCATGATTGCTTTTCATTACTGTAGACTTTTACGTTGTTTAAATTCTGTGATAGTTGTGTAAATTTTAGTGCATTGTCGTTGTATAGCTTTGTGAAGCGTTCAAATCATTAAAATGAAGCTTTGAGCTTTTACTGTACAAAATTGTGTGCGTTTTGCCAGTCAGTTCTCTAAGTGATTGTCAGGCATGCGTCCGAGGAAACAGCAAGCAAAGCTCTCTTCAGTAACAATTAAATGTCTTAAATGTCCAAATAACATTAGCAGTTAACATTCTCTAAACATCGCACTGCAGAGTATTTGACTTATTGTTCAAGACATTGATTATTGAATCTTACTCATATGGTTTGTTTGATTTAAATCTGTTCAGAGTTTCAGCCGTATGACAAAATACAATACTTAATATGATTATGAAAATACATAAATGAATTTTTAAAGAAATATGAGTAAGCAAAAATATCTTATGAAGAATTAAATAAAAAAAAACAACAACAAATAAAATCGAAAAGAGAATTCTGAAGTACATAAATTCAGATACCTCAAAAACTCTGAAATGTATTACTAAATTGTCACAAGACTCAGTAAAATGTGTAATGGACGTGAGATAAAACACATTGTAACTAAGGACTGTTTCGCTGTAGGCCCCTATTGTCTTTCCAGACACACAATAAGTTGAATAGTAAAAGTTCATAGCTTCTTTTTTATCATTTAAATGACTCATCTTTATGAGAGAAATAGTAATATATTTCAACTTTTCTGTACAATAAAATGAATGTTTTGAAGTACTTATTATTTACATGCTGTATAATATTTTCACATGGATCGTTATATTTTAACGAAATTATTAGTGTAACACCAAAAGAAACAAAAAAGATCAAAACAACTTGTTAAACTTGTACATTCATTTTTGTGCAACGATATTGTTGGGTTTTTTTTTGCCTTATACGATTAATGTGATGTATAACTGATTTAAAACGAGTGTAGGATCGGCTTTATTATTTTCTGACCTACTTTAAATTGCTTGGTGCACAAAAGCCCACATTTAATGTTCAAAGGTAAAATATGCATAATGTATCAGGAATCGTCACCCTCAGAGAACACAGCCTCTCCACGCAGCGAAAAAAAGAGAGGAAAAGAGGGCATATTTTTATAAGAATATGAATTTCAAATAAGACTCCACAAACAATTAACGAAAAAGAGAATAAAAGAGGGCATATTTTTATAAGAATATTAATTTCAAATAAGACTCCACAAACAATTAACGAAAAAGAGAATAAAAGAGGGCATATTTTTATAAGAATATTAATTTCAAATAAGACTCCACAAACAATTAACGAAAAAGAGAATTTTATTGAAATTCTGAATAATGTGACACATTAGAATTCTACGTAAAAAGTGGCTAAGAATCCAACAAACAAAAACTCGTTGAGAAATTCTATTTTGCAAGCATCCAGGTAGAAATTCATTCTCCCTCCCTCCGCCCATTTTCCACAGAAATTTTCAAACGTAAATTTTAACACTCGTCTTGCAATTTGATGAAATGAAGCGTTTCGATAAGACTTTGTTCATTTAAACAAAAATGTTTCTTAACCTATTTAATGTAATCATTGTCTTCAAACATTGTGCATAAACAAAATTATAAATGTATTTGGTCCTGGTGAATACATGTGTAGTAGGGACGTGTTGTTGCTGCTATTGGACTATTATGATCAGAGACCGGTTTTATTTTAATTCAAAATGTGTTCCTTTCTATGAAAACGTCAAACCTATCATTGCAGGCATAGTTCAAATTATTAAATAAAAGGTTTAAACGTTGCCTAACACTATCGTAAATTTTCTTATTGTTTGAACATTTGCTCATTATAACCAATAATATTTGTCACCGGTTTGATAAAACAAGCGAGGATGATCTTGATAACCAGAATAAAAATAATCATGTTGGACATGTTTTAGATTTGAGAATGTTGCAAGATGTGCAGGTTTTTGGAAATTTTAACAAATTTTGGTAATTGTCTTTTTAGTGATGGTTATTTTTTGGTCAATATTTAGTTTTTGTCGAGACGTTTGACCTCATAAGAAACCTATAATCTCTGGTCTAACAATTAATAAAATTTGTTCCTATTGAAAGTATTTATTTAGTGCACAAATAATGTATTTTATTATTAACAGTGTTTTGTTTTGTTGTTCGGTTATATATTGTCATTTCGTGTCATGTTTATATGTATATATTGTGATGTTAAGATGGCATTGTAAATCAATTTGGTTCCATTCCCATTCATATAATATATATCATATATTAATTTTGACTTGACACAATTTCGAAAATGTTATTAATAAAGAATATGACTACAATTTCAAAACGCAGTGGTTTTCTTGGCACCTCGAAATTCCACAAGACTATATATAAATGTCCTTCTATTTTGATAAAAAACAAACGAACAACTTTTGCCAAAATTGCTCTTATTGCAATCCGTTACTTGAGAGCTTGTATAACAAAGGGAAAAATGTGTATCAGTTATCGCAACACCCAGGTAACACAGCCTCCATACAAAGCCAAGAAATAGAGGGGTAAAGAAAGAATTGTCTTCATAAGAAGATCAATTTAAATTAAGACCTCACAATTAACAAAAAAGAGAACCTATGTGGTTACCGCCTTAGAACAGTCAGTGGGAGTTAAAACCAGGTTCTAGGGTGTACCAACCTCATACCTGCCCCCCAACAGGTTCTCATATGAACAAACAAGAACAAGTTGTCTTGGTGAAAAAATGCCAACCCACTTAGCAAAAGCACACAAACATATAAAACATAAGCTTATATATTGTGAAGCTAAATACCGGGTATTCAATGATCTTACAGAGCGGAGACCTTTAGCCAAATCTGTAAGAGCAAGATGACAGCGATAAAAGAAACAGATCGAGCTTCTAGGATCTTTTAGAAGATTTCCCCATAAACCTTCATTAACTCTTAAAATTCTGCCACTGTTAGATGTTAATTGAAAAAAAAATCCGGATATTAGTAGTTATTGTGCACCGACGCCAACGAACTCATTCATTAGTTCCAGACTCACCTGGTGCACACGACAAGCATGTTTGTATCTTTGGTGCGATATAGTGTATGCAACTTTGTGGTCGGAAATCACATCTTTCGATTGAGCATTTATCCCCCGCTGAAAGACCTATGCAATGTGTCGGAACTGGCCGGCATCATGATCATTTGTTAAGAGGCTCTATTTACCAGCTCATAGTTGATGTCGCCCTGTGTTACACAATGTTTTTTTTATGGAAATCTTTTCGTGTGTTGTGCAACATGCTATAGCATATGTAATATGACCATCAAAGTGATAAATCGAGGCCCACCCTGGGCACACGAGGAAAATTTACAATCTCCAGTGCATTTGCTGCGGTAGGACATACTTGCCCACATCAAGTGAATTTGTTATTTCTTAACCTTATACTGTAAGAGATGACTTTCATATTTATGTTGCTTATGCTCTGTGTTTGGATGACAATGTCCCAAAAGCAACATCTTATAAAGTCTAAACTGCATTACCTTGTCGCTTTTCAAAGGAAACTTCGGGAAAATTGTCCTTTTTTCATGGTAAGAACATAAAATAAGACTTCAATGCATTACATGTTAATAAAAATGATAATTGAGTAATGAATATTCAAATCGAAACTCGACAGTGTGAGCGATGAAATGATATTCTTTTATGCTATTAAAT
Organism: Corbicula japonica; assembly: GCA_038501625.1. Taxonomy (NCBI): domain Eukaryota; kingdom Metazoa; phylum Mollusca; class Bivalvia; order Venerida; family Cyrenidae; genus Corbicula; species Corbicula japonica. The sequence continues at coordinate 117,360 of JAZAYU010000035.1, read as the reverse complement.
TCGATGCCGGCAAATCGTGTGCTCTATATACACTAAATAGTATCTCTAAAATTATAAGCAAATAATTATGACTAAAAATAAACAAAATAAATTATATTAAAAAAGAATTTCTGTCTGAGATAAAATTAAAAAACAACACTTTTTAAAACCGTGTGATGAACTCTGTATATTTTGGTAAGTATATTAAGCAAGAATGATTCCCCTTTGATTATATTCACTATATGCTTTGTGACACATTGCCGTTCCTTTCAGTCTACTGTGTTACTATGTGCATTTTATTTTATAGAGAACTCTTGCGGGAATGAGTTATTTCAAATTTTACGCCTTTTAAAAAAGTTTGTAGTGTTGCCTTTTTTTGTATTCGTGTGATTAACAATTTGTTTGGCAACTTTTTAAGTAACCACTTTCTCGCTTTCATCACAACCGGAAAGTTTGGGCCTCGTTAAAGACTAGGCAGAACAGATTTGGCTTTATTTCCTACATCTTTATAATAATTTGTTAAGTAAATACCTTTAATGTTTATAATATATAAAAACAAAACTCTGAACTTAAGCAATGCCTAAATTAAATTAAGAAATGTTTTTGACAAAACATTTGCATAATTTACATAAATAATCTAGCAGTTATTAGGAGATTCCAAGTCAACCAATTGCGAAATAACACAAACCTGACAGAAAGTTATTTGCTTCATGATACGTGCTAATAAATTAGAGTTTGAAAATTATGTATAAGACTACGTAAATGAAATCTTTTAACACTTATAATATGCTTTCAGTCAGGAGACGATTGTGATTCCCCATTCAGTCGACCTATAACTAAGCAAGCATAATTTTAAATTCCACATATTTATTCATAATATAATACACATTATTTCAAATGTCTTCCGTTTTGGATGTTTACGGGCATGGTTCCCTCACTCATCATGTTGACCCCAATAGGTCAACCAGTCACCGAACAAATTGTCGTTTAGGATGACCTTACAGCAATCCGTTAAATGCCCCAAAAGGCTAAATCCAAAAGTTGCCCCAAAAGGCTAAATCCAAATGCTGCCCCAAAAGGCTAAATCCAAAATTTGCCCCAAAAGGCTAAATCCAAATGTTGCCGACAAGGCTAAATCAAAGTTACGATTAAAGGCTAAATTGCAGTTTCACCCAAAGGCCAAATTCAAAGATGCCCCAAAAGGCTAAATAGGTATAATACTTAAGGCTGGTCCTGGGAAATCAGAGACCAAGCCCTACAATGTAACAAAATAGAACCTAAATTTCCAAATAATTACTCTTTCAAATATACATTAATAGAGAATCAAATCAAGAAACTTAAGTATAGTAATTTCTGTTTGGATTTCGCAGTCTGCCAAATTAATGTTTAAATAAAATAGAATACTATCTCTGGGAACCATGCCGTTGACGACTGTGATCCTTGTGATTTGGGTTTTCCTTTTGGAAGTCCATGTACTCATCATCACTTTCGAACTGCAAAAACAAAGCAACAGAACAGAGCAAAAGAATTCTCTGTGCCATAATAAACATATTTACATAAAAAGGATGTTTGAGAAATATTCAGAACAACAGGGAGTTCGACAACGTGTTACCTCCCTATAGTCTGATATTCAGGGGGAGGAGGGTGGGTGTTCGAAATATTTAAGATAAATCTTGAAGCCATTCAAAATTCTACCTGGCACTTTGCCTGATTTTCAGAGAAAGGAAGTAGCGAGGCGGTGCAACATAAATTTCACTAAGCCTGAAAATCAAATACGGTATACCTATACATTGAACTCCAATAACGAGCGGCTATCCATTAATGATAACCGCTATTATTAGGAGATTCCAAGTCAACCAATTGCGAAATAACACAAACCTGACAGAAAGTTATTTGCTTCATGATACGTGCTAATAAATTAGAGTTTGAAAATTATGTATAAGACTACGTAAATGAAATCTTTTAACACTTATAATATGCTTTCAGTCAGGAGACAATTGTGATTCCACATTCAGTCGACCTATAACCAAGCAAGCATAATTTTAAATTCCACATATTTATTCATAATATAATACACATTATTTCAAATGTCTTCCGTTTTGGATGTTTACGGGCATGTTTCCCTCACTCATCATGTTGACCCCAATAGGTCAACCAGTCACCGAACAAATTGTCGTTTAGGATGACCTTACAGCAATCCGTTAAATGCCCCAAAAGGCTAAATCCAAAAGTTGCCCCAAAAGGCTAAATCCAAATGCTGCCCCAAAAGGCTAAATCCAAAATTTGCCCCAAAAGGCTAAATCCAAATGTTGCCGACAAGGCTAAATCAAAGTTACGATTAAAGGCTAAATTGCAGTTTCACCCAAAGGCCAAATTCAAAGATGCCCCAAAAGGCTAAATAGGTATAAAACTTAAGGCTGGTCCTGGGAAATCAGAGACCAAGCCCTACAATGTAACAAAATAGAACCTAAATTTCCAAATAATTACTCTTTCAAATATACATTAATAGAGAATCAAATCAAGAAACTTAAGTATAGTAATTTCTGTTTGGATTTCGCCGTCTGCCAAATGGCAACAACAATGAGCACAGATATATCAGTGCACATGTTGTTAGCCACCGCCAAAAGAGAGCGAGGAGTCTTTTGGAACGGCGAACATCCACAGATTGCTGGATGAGTTCGGGAACCATAATGAAGCCCGTCCCTACTTAATAACAAGACGTATCACCATCTATACATGTTTTAAGTCCCAAAGAAAGTCTTTCAAGAAACAAGCAATTGCCATGAAAAGACAAATGTTCGCCATCCTCTTTATATAACGACGGAGTTACCTTCCCCAAATCGGGGTGCCTGATATAGAAACCACCACCCATAATTATTCTTTTTGCAGCGTAACTGTTTACTCTTTTTCGATTTGAGTCCATAGCACCATGGTTGTCAGAGTAACGCCATGCTGCACGGGGAAGTAACTGAGACCATACTATCTTACAACGAAAATTCAAATTAATGGAGTTTATTATATTATCCAACAGACTTCGAATCCTTACAAGCGAAAGACGCCCTAAATCATTCCCACCACAGTGCAACAAAATAATGTCCGGCATGTCTCCAACAAACTTCAATGATTTTAATTTACTCATCAAGTCTAAGAGAGATAAACCACTGTATCCTTGCCACCATATGTCAGCATTCTTCAGACCAAGGTTGAGCCCACTAGGCTGGCATCGCGCAACAACAAAGGCGTGCTTTATTAAAGATGAGCCAACGCACCAGATCTTCACTGTACCTAGAACATCTTAGTTCAAATTAACTCTTGTGTAACGTTACCAAAATCAAAACTAACTAAGAACATCGCTTTGCTGACTTAAAATTCAATTTAAAATCAAATGATATTGTTTATGCTAACATTGGAAGTGTAAGAACGGACTCAGGTTTCAAGTACCTGCGATATGCATCAGAACGCCAACGTCCTGCCCTCTTAATTGTCTCAACAGAGTAGCCTGCCATAGCTGCGGCAGTTGCCGCCCCTATCCTAAAGGAATGAGAAGTAAATTTTCCATAATGAGGTTCGAAACCACAAATAGATTTTTTCAAAACTGCAGTGAACTGGTAGCGTGTGAGTGGCTTGCCATTCAGATGGCAGAAAAACGGACCATTTATCGGCGGACGCCTCTGTAAAAATTCAATCAAGCGAGTGACAGCACAAATATCAGAACCTGTCCTTCTGATTATTACAACAGCTCCAACGCCACATTGGTCCGTTTTGAATACCGGATAACAATTTTTACCATTCCTTCTTTTTCATTGACATCTACATCAGACAGTAATAAGACATTCGAAACCGATTTTATATTCTTAACAGCCAATTCACTAACTCCCAAAAAGGCTGCAAATGCAAGAGAAAAAGCTGCAGAAAACAGAGAGCTTTCATATAAATTCAAGCAAACTACGGGAATGACCGACAAAATTCTATGTAATAAATTTGGTGTTATTGGCAACCTACAATCACGGGGCTTTCCACAAGAGGACCTCTTGAATCCTTCTAAGGCTTTCTCAATAACATAATGTCTTGACACATCAGTAACATTTTTCATTTTACATTGAAAGCCAATAGCTTTTACATACAACCTCGCTGTAGAATGTGCTAAACCTTGCAAAGATAGCCAAGAAATAAACATGACTATTTGCTCCACAAAACTAAAGCAAGAATGACTGGAACCATTTCTAAAAATGTTATGTCTGCCATTAGCTCATCACACCGCCAACTTTTAGGCCAGGGAAAAAATACCCATTGGTTTCGATAAAAACACCCACACCCAAGCTCACGGGAACCAGCACTATCTCTGAATAACTGCAACCTCTCATTCTCATACCAGGTACAAGGAGGTATATATGATACACCATTAAAATTGTCTAAAAATGTTAACCACATTTTAAGGTCCTCCTTAATTGATTCCGTGATATTCAACCTATGGTGAGGTCTTTTTATTCTAATCATAACATCATAAAATCTTCTCAAAAATGCCCTACTCGACCGTATAGCTCGACTACAAAATGCTAATTTGCCAACTAAAGACTGAAACTCTTTCAAAACAACTTTCTCCCTCTCCAGTACCTTAAGAATGATTTCACGCAATTCTTCCACTTTCTGCAAAGGTATTCTGATGATCATAAAAACAGAATAAATTTCTAAACCCAAAAATATCAATTTTGTGCAGGGACCAACAGATTTCTCCCTAGCAATGGGCACTTCCAGGGAATCACAGACTGAGGCAAAGGAGCAAATAAGCTCACTGCAGTCATTTGTATTTTTAGCGCCTGCAAAAATAAAATCATCTAAATAATGATCCATTGTATCTCTTTTTGCAATATACACCACTAACCATTGCAAAAATGTTGCAAATTTTTCAAACAATGAACAGGATATTCTGCAACCCATTGGCAAAAATTTATCAATGTAAATGTTTCCCTCATTGTTCCTCAAACCTAATAAACAAAAATCTTCTGGAGATACCGGCAATAGCCGAAATGCCGATTTTATATCTCGTTTTGCAAAAAGAGAATCTTTTCCAAGCTGAAAGATCATATCTGCCACTTTATCTAACGATGTATATTGCACTGAAGCTAACTCTTCATTTATACCATCATTCACACTACACCCTTTCGGGTAAGATAAATGAGTAATAAGTCTCCAGTCTCCATCAGCCTTGGGGACTAAGCCAACAGGCGAGACCCTTAGATTTTCAATTGGCGAGACTTTAAACGGACCAGCAAATCTGCCACATGCCACTTCCTTTTCAATTTTTTGTTTTAAAATTGCAGAATTCAAACGCGCAGATATTAAATTTCCAGCTTCCATAGCAACCCTTTCCCCCGAAAATCCAAGGCGAAAACCATGCAAAAAACCAGACTTCAGCACTTCAGCATCCCGGACATTTGGATATATTTATAAATATGACTGCAATAATTCAACAGTAACCGGAGATTTTCCAATACTTAAATCAAAATTTTCGACCAAAGTTTCTTGGGTTGACATCTGCGTTGAAGCGTTGCCCAAACATACGCTGGCCCTGGGGAGCAGGGGCCCTGACCGGACGGACACCACTAAATCCTTGACCTTGAATCCTATAATAACTAACATTACACATGTTAAATGGATGTAACCCACTACAAGTCAAACAAGAATGCCTGTAAGTACATTGCATTTTAATGCACTGTTTGTAATTATAATCAAAACATTTCTTAACACTATTGTTATTCCTCGGCATGTTTATACTGCTGGAGCCCATGTACAACAGCCAAAGCTCATAATCTATTTTAGCAAAAGAGATACCTGTTGGATCAGCTGCCAATCGTAACCTAAACTGCTGGTCATATGATCTCCAACCAAGACCAGGATGCTGCTTGGCAGCCAACCGAATCACATTCATATATTTTAAAATTTTTTGAATCCGATGGGGATGAGCAGCCAAGAAAATGGATGCATAAACAAGAAACGCATCTGACCACATTTCAATGCTGCCAATCGTCTTAGTTTTCTGTATTGGCTTAACCATTATCTGACCTGATTGACTAAACTCCAAGGTTCGAGTCTCCGGCTCCCCTAACTGCATGTCCAGCAGGGAACCCAAGTCTACATACTGGCCAGAAATTATTTAGTTTTTTGTGCTTTCGGAAACATGAAACCCCAAGTCAGCATGAATACTTGCTACTGGAGCTAGAAATGTGGGATTATTGAAATTATCTAGGGTACTTTGAACAAAAATAGAAGAAAAATCACCATTTGCATTTGTTCGATCCTCTACGACTGGCGGAACTAACGCCGACGTCGACACCCTAGGCCGCTCTACGTCTGCACCGACTGCCCCTTGACTGACTTCAGCTTGAACTTGACGTTGAGCCCCATCCATCTGCGACCTATCTCCCCTCTTCATCCTTTTCGGAGTTTTCCCCTGACTGGCTTCGGCTTGAACTTCACGTTGAGCCCCATCTAACTGTGACCTTCCCCTCTTCATCCTTTTAGCATCCGTTCTCCCCATTTATTTTGTTTATGAAATAATAAATCGTATGATTTTTTTATATATTTTTTTAAATCTTTAAAGTCAACAGATTTTCCTGTTTTTAAGATCTTTAAATATCAAGCTAAAATCTTTCCATCTGAATGAATAACTTACCCTAAGCATAAAATAATATTTAAACTATAAATCTAAAAATTCTAGAAAGTGAAAAAAAACTGTTCGAAATATTTAAGATAAATCTTGAAACCATTCAAAATTCTACCTGGCACTTTGCCTGATTTTCAGAGAAAGGAAGTAGCGAGGCGGTGCAACATAAATTTCACTAAGCCTGAAAATCAAATACGGTATACCTATACATTGAACTCCAATAACGAGCGGCTATCCATTAATGATAACCGCTATTAAACAAAGATAAATCGGTTTTCCTCCATACGTAAGAAATGACTACAATTTGCAAGCTTTGCCTTTAAGCCTAACGAGTTAAAAAACTATAACAAAACGCATTTGAAACCAAGTTTTAAAAACGGTAAACGAGTCAAAAATGCAATGCGAACTATTTGAAACTGTTAAAAATAGAATAAAACAAAACTTAAGTCCTTCATTACCTCGAAGAAATGTAGTTTTTCCAACCTTTTTTTATCGAATCAGGTAAAAAGGCATCATTACAGTAAACATCTGTCTATATTTATTGTACTTCTGTATTTGTACATGCCAGATTAACAAGATCTTGATCTCATGGATAATATGAAGAAATAATTTTTATTTCTATGATTATTTTCAACGCCGAAAAAAAGAGTTTCTGTAAAAGAAAACCTGCTGTGCTCTATGTAATTCGAATTGCACATTAAGAGAGTTACCGAGCGAAATTAACCTTCATAAAATGGTCTAATCCCCGCACACGAAGTCAATAAATACTGAAGAGGTGAGATACAGACAGGACGCGAGTTTATCATAGGATCTATTTCAAAACTAAGGGCGTTTGTGTTGGTAACAAACTAGTTTCGGGTTAATATCGGTTTCGCAAACTGTCTATTTGTTGTAAAAGTTTCACATTAAACGGAAACCAGTTTTTTCATTTGTTTTGCAAAAACCGAACCTGGTTTTTGAAACTATCGAAACCACCTCCGGAGGCGGTTTGGGCGGTTCGTCTCATCCGAATAATAGTTCACCAGCGAGAATCAATGGCGGCCGAAGGAAAAGCACGTGTATTGAAACTCCGAAGGCAACACATTTTGTCTCCAGTTAGTCAAAACAGGCAAAAGATCATATGTATCATGAGCTTCTTCTTATATTTCTGAAATGACAGCTAAATGCACTGCAAGCGCCATATTGATGGAAACTGTGAAGAAAACAAAGCATTTGTTACTTCAAACAAAACTATTGAAACCAGTTTCAGTTTTTCGCAAAACTGTTAAAACCCTTGAAACCGAAACCGAAACTAGTTTGTTACCAACAAAAACGCCCTAGATCACCGCAAAACAATTCACGATAACGAGAACATTGGGACTTATCGCCTATGAACGGTTAATGGCAAAATATATTTGGCACTTGGGGTTTAAACCTGGTACTAGGGTGCACCAAGTGGCATAACATATTAGCTACAGATAAAATAACTGTGATTTTAAAGCAGGTTCTAGGGAGCACTAACCTTTTACGTGCCTCGACAGTTCTTAAGAAAAAAAAAGTTGGTTTGATATGACTTCAACCCATCCCAGCAACTGAGATTTGAAGCCATAAAAAAAGAAAAGGTCGCTAATGACACTCAAAAAAAAAGTAATATATGCATATCAGGAATCGCCACACTCAAAAAACACAGCCTCCCACGCAGCGAAAAAGAAGAGAAGAAGAGAGAGAGCATGTTTTATATAAGTATGTCAATTCAAATAGGACGCCACAAACAATTAACGAAGAAGAGAACCTTTGGGGATACCGCCTTGGAACGGTCAGTGGCAAAACAAATTGCCACTAGGGTTTAAACCAGGTTATAGGGTGCACCAACCTCACACTTGCCCCTACAGGTTCTCGAATCACAAAACAATCACAATTTGTCTTGGTGAAATAACTCCAACCCACCCATCGGCTCAACAATGTCGCATGCAAAATCACACAAACATATAAAACATAAGACGCTAATAGCATTGCAAAGCCAAAGGGTAGGTATTCAATGATCTAACCAGAGATTGAGTAGATTTTCGATTATGTAAGTACGTCAGCAACCAAACTGCAAGGCTAGGTGTGATATAGTTTTTATGATTCCCTCAAAAGGGAACCAGATCAGGGCCCTAAGGTCTTGACCAAGAATAACTGATTATACTTCTTTGTCGAAACAAAAACAGCTAAGATTAAAAATCTGTTTACATCTGTTTTATATATTTAACACATATATTCACAGATTCTGTTTAAATATGAATTATGTTCTTAATTTTACTCATAATAAAATCAAAACCAGTGTTGTTGAATGGTTCTACTTTCGGAAATGAGAAGATTAACATCGTTTACAGATTTGCCTAGCATGACTACTGTCTTAATGACAATAATTGTATATCACAGAAAATACAATGCATATTGTATGTCCGTATTTCGTGATAACTGTCATGTGTACAAAGTATTCGATGGGTTTAAAGGTTTTGTTTGAGATTGACCTTCGATGAGATTTGTGTGAGCTTATGAAATAACACATAAAACGCGAAATGTTCACGCCACCAAACATGATGGTTAATGGTAAATAAACTGGAATCTAATATTGATCATGTCATCATGCAACAGAACAATTTTTTCCCGCAATTTATTGAAATGACATTAAAATCAATCTTAAACAAAGGATTTCCCTATACAATGGTGAGTTTCCGAAAAAAAAAACACCATTCTTTGCTGACTTATCAATATTCTGCCTCTGACATGCTCTGATAACTCTTTATAACACTTGGTTTTTAGAAAAAAAATAACAAGGAAAAGTGTTTTTCTATCTGTACTGTTTTGCCAGCAGATTATTGACGATGCAGCAGAAAGAATAATGTTTTTCTGAAAGTGGTCTGTGAAGTATTTGAAGAATAATCTAGCATCTCATCATAATTATTATCTACCTCTCAGTCGTTTGCGTGATTGATTACAGTGTTTTATTGATATACATATTTTATAGGTTTATAGGTAATTTACGAGATTAAGAAATCGAAATTAATGTTTTCTTACACTAAAAATAGAACATTTTCCACATTTAATTTTACATAATTAATTTATTTTGTCTGAATTTCAACTGTTTTGTCTTATTTTATACAGAAAATTTATAGTAAACCAGTTAATTAAGCACATTATAATATTGTTTCAACGCTAGGAGTTCTCTATATAATTGTTTTCCCAGAAGAGAAATGTATTGTCAGCATAAATATATGCAAAACCGTTTTTTTCTAATTTTCGGTAGCCTGAAAATGTAATGCATGCAGTCATATTGATCATCGCCAGCGACTCATGTATTATGATGATACATAGACCTGCAATATATCCATATATTCCCTGAAACTATGCGTATGTATTATATACTCGTACACTATTGAGATGTATAAAATGGGTAATAAACGGCATTTAAGCTTTTCCAAAACAATGTTATATAAAACAATCTATTTTGAAGTCAGTGCTATTTGCAATAATCACATTTTCAAATTTTGGAATAATTTTCCCTTTGCCAATTTTCAACGCTGCGGGTAATGACCTACATCTCATTCACGTGATAATATTTTCTAAACGACACCCTACCGTACGAAATATGTACATTAGGGTATGTAAAAAAAAATAATGTAACAGAAGGGGACAAGAATATGAAAATGTTAGTGGATATTAGTTTAGATTTCTTTTAGGTTTGACACATTTGTGACTTACATCAACCATTTCTACAGAAAGATCCGTAGATGTTGAAAACAAAGTTTGCTGCTAAATGTTTGAAAAATATAGTGATCCTATGCAATACATGTACAAACCCGTTCTGATTGTAAACTTTTATGACATCACAGAATCCCAATTTACAATTGAAAGAATTAACTTGAAAACAAATTTGTACTTTTAAGTCTATCTCTTGCCTAACAATTAGGTATAACAATTTCCCATCGTTTTTTCTTTTCGTTTTACTTCGCTCAGGTGTTACATTTTAATTGACGTTTAGGAAATAATAAGTACCTGACGCTGTTAAGAAATGTATATTGGATTGTTTGTTATAGATATAATATCTGGCATCACTGTAACAAAACAACTTTTGAGTTGATGAAAAATGAATAAATGGTCTAATAACGTTATCCATTATTAACTACAAAATATTAAGCATTACAAATTACTGTCGAATTGTTTATCTAGCGGTATCATGCTTATTCATATCTATTTTACTAATGTGTAAGTTGTTTATGACCGATTGATTAGATCCAAATCACAAACTTAAAGACGACATGCACTTGTATGTTCAAATGAGAACCTGTTAAGCTTAGTTTAAGATTAGTGCATTTAATAACCTGATTTAAACCCAAGTGGCAAATACTTTGGACTACATACTACGTATTATAAACCCATGCTTACTTTTTCTCTCTACTCTTACAATGTCTTAGGCAGTGTAGGTAGACTTAGTTTTCTGAGTTTGGCGATTCTTCATGTGCATCTTTCACTTGTTCCTGTTCTGAACGTTATTCTAATACAAGTAAATATTTGAATAACTTTTAGATCAGGAAGTAGTCTAATAGCGATCGTTATAATTATTGACTATTCTTATGACAAGGGAATTACGTGGTATGGTATGGTAAGTAATATTGTATAGCCAAAGATTGATGTTTGTGTATTTCCAATATAATACAGTTTTAATTTAAACAAAATATAAGTTCAAATATATAATAAGATAAATTGAAAACATAAGCTTTAAGGTTCACCTTGTCAAACGATGCCTTTTGGGAACAGAGTTATTAACGCATTGTATGTTTTAAGACTTCCAAAATATATAGTTTTATACATAATGCAAGTTCTGGATAATGGATGAACTTCGTAACCATCTCTGACTCAGAAAAATAATGGAGTCACAAATGCTTCGTTTCTGTTAGTGAGAATCTCAGTTTTCGTCATAAAAATTGTTTTGCAAGTGGCCTGCACTATAAGATATACATAGTAATGCAAACCACTCGTACGTAATTTAATATAAACTTTTAATACAACTGTTCTTTTGATATTTAAAAGTTGTTTTATCATGTTTAACCGATTTAGCAAATGTAATGGATCATTCTCATTGAATTATTGGCATCTGCAATCGTAACGGGGCGCAAAAATTAAACTATACTTGATCAAATCTTCACTGACGAGAAACAGGTTCTGGTCCTGCAGTCAATGCAGAAGATTTCAATCAAGAATATCTGCAAAGAAATGTAAAATTTACATTTTGTCAGAGATTAAATTGCACCACTTGTCATGCTTCAAGGAGCGTACATTGTATAAATGAAAATATTGCACCACATGCCGAGCTTTTGCAACACAGAACTGAACAAACTGCATATTTGATTGTTAATGGTTTGGTTTCAGATATCATGAAGTACTGCAATCTCTTATTTTTCGGTGAATAAACGTGTACTTGTCCGAACGTTTAACCATGTTTGTATAAAAACAAAATTTTCAGACCGACATCTGAACGAGTTGTTACGTGTTGATTCTGTGCTACTGTAGAGTTGCATAAAGTGCTCTAATGATTTGTATACATTAAGTTATTTGACTTTATATAAAAGTTCTGTTATGAGCGGGTTTAGCGCAACGCCATATTTTTTACAAATATACATATTGTGTCAAAGGGCGTAATTGATAATGTTACAGTATTGGCAAAGCATATCGCGATTTGGTATTTTATCCAGGTTCTAAAGTGCACCAAACTGAAACAATCATGTACAAGTAAACTCCATCCAATCCGTCTACTCGACATAGCTTTGCATGCAAACGCACACAAACATATACCACATAAGAAGATAATTGCATTTATAAGCGAAATAGGTCGGTACTTGATAGCCTTCGCAAGAGCAGAGCACCTGGAGTTCAATAATCATAAACGAAACCGAAATAAAATAAACGGATCGAGCTTCTGCATGCTTTTGAACCTTCATGCAAATGTTAAAGCCCTGTCACCGTCGTCACTCAGTTAGTTGTATCGTAAGCCTTAATTGGTAAATCCATTATAGACTTTGCCAACCGAAAAATCGACGTTGTTGAAAGGGGAAATAACTTAGGAAACGTGTTCTAAGGAATGCAAGTTCCATTCCTAGACGAAATAAAAATGTAAAAATTGCAAAAAATGTGCAAGTTAGTAAGTCTTTACTGACGTGCGTGTCATAAAATGCGACTGGCAGAGTGTCCATGTCAAAGCCAATAAGCTCGACACGCTATAATAAAATTTTGTTTTAGCTTTTGACAAGTTATGTGAGTAGTTTCATTTATCATTACATAGCAGATTACTTCTGTCCTATCTGAACTAAGTTGTGCTATGAAGAAATGTTTGTTCTTTCTTCTGTCTGATTGCGAGCAAATATTGCTCGATATTTAGTTTTTTATTGACATATGTCAGCACACTAAGTAGGTCTAAAAAAATAAAAATAATTTTATGCATACCACTTCACATAACCACGACGCATAAGATGTTATGTATATGTTCAACAGATTCAGCTACAACACAGCACCAACGCAAGTGTTTGATAAAAAGGGGCTATTTTGGATGTTCGTGAAGTTGGCCGCCTAGCAACCTAGCAGCGTGAAGTTGGCCGCCAAAGAGCCTCGCAGCCTGGCAGCGTGAAGTTGGCCGCCCAGCAGCCTAGCAGCCAGGCAGCGTGAAGTTGGCCGCCCAGCAGCCTAGAAGCCTGGCAGCGTGAAGTTGGCCATCCAACAGCCTAGCAGATTCTTTGGCTGCTGTGATACTTTGGCTGCTGAGCTGCTGTGGCGGCTGGGAAAAGTTGGCTGATGGGCTGCTGGGATACTTTGGCTGCTGGGAAAAGTTGGCTCCTGGAATACTTTGGCTGCTGAGCTGCACTGGCGGGAGGAAAAAGATGGCTGCTGGGCTGCTGTGGTGGCTGGGATACTTTGGCTGCTGGGAAAAGTTGGCTGCTGGAATACTTTGGCTTCTGAGCTGCTGTGGCTGCTGGGAAAAGTTGGCTGCTGGAATACTTTGGTTGATGAGCTGCTGTGGCGGCTGGGAAAAGTTGGCTGCTGGGCTGCTGTGGCGGCTGGGATACTTTGGCTGCTGGGAAAAGTTGGCTGCTGGAATACTTTGGCTGCTGAGCTGCAGTGGCGGCTGGGAAAAGTTGGCTGCTGGGCTGCTGTGGCGGCTGGGATACTTTGGCTGTTGGGAAAAGTTGGCTGCTGGAATACTTTGGCTGCTGAGCTGCTGTGGCGGCTGGGAAAAGTTGGCTGCTGAGCTGCTGTGGCGGCTGGGATACTTTGGCTGCTGGGAAAATTTGGCTGCTGGAATACTTTGGCTGCTGAGCTGCTGTGGCGGCTGGAAAAGTTGGCTGCTGGGCTGCAGTGGCGGCTGGAATACTTTGGCTGTTGGGAAAATTTTGCTGCTGGAATACTTTGGCTGCTGAGCTGCTGTGGCGGCTGGGAAAAGTTGGCTGCTGGGAAAAGTTGGCTGCTGGAATACTTTGGCTGCTGGGAAAAGTTGGCTGCTGGAATACTTTAGCTGCTGAGCTGCTGTGGCGGCTGGGAAAAGTTGGCTGCTGGGCTGCTGTGGCGGCTTGGATACTTTGGCTGCTGGGAAAAGTTGGCTGCTGGGAAAAGTTGGCTGCTGGATTACTTTGGCTGCTGAGCTGCTGTGGCGGCTGGGAAAAGTTGGCTGCTGGGAAAAGTTGGCTGCTGGAATACTTTGGCTGCTGGGAAAAGTTGGCTGCTGGAATACTTTGGCTGCTGAGCTGCTGTGGCGGCAGGGAAAAGTTGGCTGCTGAGCTGCTGTGGCGGCTGGGATACTTTGGCTGCTGGGAAAAGTTAGCTGCTGGAATACTTTGGCTGCTGAGCTGCTGTGGCGGCTGGGAAAAGTTGGCTGCTGGGCTGCTGTGGCGGCTGGGATACTATGGCTGCTGGTAAAAGTTGGCTGCTGGAATACTTTGGCTGCTGAGCTGCTGTGGCGGCTGGGAGAAGTTGGCTGCTGAGCTGCTGTGGCGGCTGGGATACTTTGGCTGCCGGGAAAAGTTGGCTGCTGGAATACTTTGGCTGCTGAGCTGATGTGGCGGCTGGGAAAAGTTGGCTGCTGGGCTGCTATGGCGGCTGGGATACTTTGGCTGCTGGGAAAAGTTGGCTGCTGGAATACTTTGGCTGCTGAGCTGCTGTGGCGGCTGGGAAAAGTTGACTGCTGGGCTGCTATGGCGGCTGGGATACTTTGGCTGCTGGGAAAAGTTGGCTGCTGGAATACTTTGGCTGCTGAGCTGATGTGGCGGCTGGGAAAAGTTGGCTGCTGGGCTGCTGTGGCGGCTGGGATACTTTGGCTGCTGGGAAAAGTTGGCTGCTGGAATACTTTGGCTGCTGAGCTGCTGTGGCGGCTGGGAAAAGTTGGCTGCTGGGCTGCTGTGGCGGCTGGGATACTTTGGCTGCTGGGAAAAGTTGGCTGCTGGAATACTTTGGCTGCTGAGCTGTTGTCGCGGCTGGGATAAGTTGGCTTCTGGGCTGCAGTGGCGGCTGGGATACTTTAGCTGCTGGGAAAAGTTGGCTGCTGGAAAAAGTTGGCTGCTGAGCTGCTGTGGCGGCTGGGATGCTTTAGCGGCTGGGCTGCTGTCGCTTAATTGAAGTTAAATAATGCTTTTAAGAATTTCTCATGTCAGACTCCGATTTGGTAGCCTAGTATCCTGGCAGTCAAGCAGCCTAGCAGCTGGAAAGCGAGAAGTTTAAAACTTAACGTAGGTAATGTTATAACGTTATTTTATATTTTCATATCATTATTAACTTAATTTTCTAAAAAAATGTACGAGAACATGAAATATCGAAAGAAATGCGTTAATTTAATGATATGATAATATAAAATAACGTTTAACATTACTCCCGTTAAGTCTTAAACTTCTCACTTTCCAGCAGCCAAAGTATCCCAGCCGCCACAGCAGCCCAGCAGCCAACTTTTCCCAGCCGCCACAGCAGCCAAAGTATTCCAGCAGCCAACTTTTCCCAGCAGCCAAAGTATTCCAGCAGCCAACTTTTCCCAGCAGCCAGAGTATCCCAGCCGCCACAGCAGCCCAGCAGGCAACTTCCCAGCCGCCACAGCAGCTCAGCAGCCAAAGTATTCCAGCAGGCAACTTTTCCCAGCAGCCAAAGTATCCCAGCCGCTACAGCAGCCCAGCAGCCAACTTTTCCCAGCCGCCACAGCAGCTCAGCAACCAAAGTATTCCAGCAGCCAACTTTTCCCAGCAGCCAGCTTTTCCCAGCCGCCACAGCAGCTCAGCAGCTAAAGTATAACAGCAGCCAAAGTATCTGCTAGGCTGTTGGGCGGCCAACTTCACGCTGTGAGGCTGCTGGGCGGCCAACTTCACGCTGCCTGGCTGCTAGGCTGCTGGGCGGCCAACTTCACGCTGCCTGGCTGCTAGGCTGCTGGGCGGCCAACTTCACGCTGCCAAGCTGCTAGGCTGCTTGGCGGCCAACTTCACGCTGTCAGGCTGCTAGGCTGCTAGGCGGCCAACTTCACGAACATCTATTTTGGAGATATGAAAAGGGTAATACATTAGTATGGGGTTTGGTTTGATAAAAAAAGATGAAACATTCATAAAGAAATAGCCACATTAAGAAAACACGGTCTCCCAACACAGCCGAAAAGGAGAAAGGAAACGAGAGCATGTGTTTATAAAAAGATTAACCAACATGAAATAAGACCATAAAATTGCGGAAACGAGAACATCATATACGTCCTTTTGAATAGTTTTTTCTACCGTTTAATGACGTTTACATGTACTACTACTCAATTTCTGTTAGAGGTCAAGAAAACCTCGGACGTAATGTGATACGACCAACATGCGACTGGGTAATTTTATCTTTGCTAATGACATTTGACAAGTTCGTACCATTGAAAATCAATGTCAATGTGTACTTTGTCAGCTGTACTTTCTTATTGTAATCAAACTAAGACGTATCCATTACTTTTCAATCAATCTTTGTTAACGACGTGATAAGGATAACAGCCTTAAATTAGATAAGATTTTTTCGGCGTTAGCTGTCTAAGCTCAATTTTGACCTAGTTTTTCGACCAATGAAATGTTGTAAATAATACTCGTATTCTCTTATTATGCAGAGGGAAAATGAAATAAACTATTTCGATTGGTAGCTATTTACACCAGAGAGGCATCTAGTAGGGTGGAGAGGTATCTAGTGGGATTTTTATTATTATGCAGCGGAAAAATCAAATAGATTAATTCGATTGGTTGTTAGTGGGTGTTGTATTGGAGAAAAAAACAACATATTTACGATTTAAATAACCAGTTAAGTCAATATTGATAGCTTAAATACAATTTTATATGGAATATTCTTGGGTGTCAGGTAAACACTTGCATACAAGTTTACACGGTGTAAAACGAAAGAGAAGTGTAGATATTTCTAGTTCTTACTGGTTCCTTTCTAGTTCCTTTGATACTGATTGTTAATTTCAAGTACAAAAAACAAGTTCATTGTAGTGTAGTTGATGACACTCTCGCCTCGCAAGCAAAGGCCCCGGGTTCAATACTCAGGACAGACACTTTTTTAAAGTTAATTTACGTAAATGTTGGTACACTGTAAACAAGAAATATCTTTAAAAAAGATAAACGGCGTTGATGGAAAAGATTTATATATATAAGAAAGAAAGAAATACAGAGAGGCAAAGCAGACACATTTTAGTTATTTTATTTTATTTGTTATAGCTGTTGACGAACCCTCCCTGCCTTCTTAGTATGACTTAGAGATTAAGCGACCGAATCATGACAACTCAAAGTTTATTGTAAGTGTCTTTCAAAAAAATGTTGAAGCTGTTGCAACAATTTCATACAGTGATAACAAGTCGATTAAAGAAGCAATTTATTCAGTTTCAATAAAATACCTAGTGTAGAGTGAGAATTCAAGATGAATAAATGTCCTTGAAATTTAATAAATATAAATAATAACAGCCTGTTACAAGAGCGAAATCTACCAACTTTTACGTATATTAACTTTAAAAAAAAGTGTCCATCCTGAGTATTGAACCCGGGGCCTCCGCTTGAGAGGCGAGAGTGTTAGCCACTACACTACAATGATCTCGTATATCGGACTTGAAATTAACAATCAGTATCAAAGGAACTAGAAAGGAACCAGTAAGAACTTGAAATATCTACACTTCTCTTTCGTTTTACACGGTGTATTGTATGCAAGTGTTTACGTGACACCCAAGAATATTCCATATAATATTGTATTTAAGCCATCAATATTGACTTAACTGGTTACTTAAATCGTAAATATGTTTTTCCTCCAATACAACACCCACTAACAACCAATCGAATTAATCTATTTGATTTTTCCGCTGCATAATAATAAAAATCCCACTAGATACCTCTCCACCCTACTAGATGCCTCTCTGGTGTAAATAGCTACCAATCGAAATAGTTTATTTCATTTTCCCTCTGCATAATAAGAGAATACGAGTATTATTTACAACATTTCATTGGTCGAAAAACTAGGTCAAAAGTGAGCTTAGACAGCTAACGCCGAAAAATCCCCGTTAAATATACGGTATTTCGGTAACGGGACGTAACCGTTTCGACTAAATGTTGTACAAATACAGTGCGGCACCGTTTTTTTATTCGGAGCCTTTCGGTTAACATCCTGTCGAGCACATTGGCGCATTTTGCAAAAAGAAAAACGGTTTCTTTGGAAAATTTAAAGGTTTTAAGCTGTTTGTGCACAGATTAAGTTGTGGTATTGTAAGCTTAATTGTTTTTCAAATTGTATACTCCCTTAGCCAGTCAATGCTATAGGCTAAGGTCGTATTATAACGATGTTTTGAAATTTACCCCACCCACCATCTTTCACCATTACTTACGGTCAGCCAGTAAAAAATACACTGTCCAGTTTTATTTAACGGGAAGACCGTAACTGTCAGCCCGTATAATTTACGGGACTGTCCTGGTAACCAGCTGCCAGGACTATCCCGTAAAATTTAACGGGAAATTTTTACAGTGTAGATTTCGTTCTTGTAACAGGCTGTTTGTATTTATTTTTATTAAATTTCAAGGACATTTATTCATCTTGAGTTCTAACTCTACAAGAGGTATTTTATTGAAACTGAATAAATGTAGATCAAGACTTAATGTAAGACATTGCTTCTTTTATC
Organism: Corbicula japonica; assembly: GCA_038501625.1. Taxonomy (NCBI): domain Eukaryota; kingdom Metazoa; phylum Mollusca; class Bivalvia; order Venerida; family Cyrenidae; genus Corbicula; species Corbicula japonica. Next base: position 98,560 of record JAZAYU010000035.1, on the reverse strand, counting down.
GACTTGTTATCACTGTATGAAATTGTTGCAACAGCTTGAACATTTTTTGAAAGACACTTTCAATGAACTTATGAGTTGTCATGATTCGGTCGCTTAATCTCTAAGTCATACTAAGAACTTAGAAGGCAGGGAGGGTACGTCAACAGCTATAACAAGTAAAATAAACTAACTAAACTGTCTCTGCTTCGCCTCTCTGTATTTCTTTCTTTCTTATATACGGATATATATAAATATTTTCCATCAACGCCGTTTATCTTTTTTAAAGATATTTCTTGTTAGAATTTGCTTCAAGTTACGTGACAAAAGTTACGTGACAAAAGAAATGAAAATAATATTACTTAGAGATTCTAGAATAAGAAATAGGAAATTCATGACAAGTCAGTACTTACTTATTAATCTTAGTTAGAACAGAGTTTCTGAAACAAGACAGACTTACTTATCCAGTATATTACATTGCTGTCCTCCTTGACAACAAAAACGTTAATAACAGACATTGTAATGACCCCACGCTGTAATTTTGGAGATTGTTACAGACCTACAATACGACAACGTAACGGAGTAAACACTTTAATGTGCAGTGTGGTCCACATGACATTTCCTGCTCCGATTTGTCCTCGAACGGATGATGTGGAAATCGTAGTTTTCACCGTAATATCAGAGGGACGGGTCATTTTTAGGCAATATGAGAGTTTGGTACCCCTGTAATAGATTTAAAGCTATACACAACTGTAAGTTATATCCCTGTGGAACTATTCTTGGTAGACAAATATTCAACTCCAAGAGTACGTCAGTCATGCTCAAGTATTGATGTTTTAATCTTCAAATGTTTTTTTTTCTCGAAACTATGAAAATGCTTCGTACGTCGTTATGGATGTCGTTTGGGAAGATATGGCTTTTACAAGACAGCATAGGGCTACCCTATCTGTTTCCGTTTAACTGACAGGAATATTAAAAGATTTTAGTTAGAATAATTATACTCAATTTTTTTTAGGTCAACGTTAGCGTAAGTGTTGCATAAGTTGTGTAGCTAGAATTTCTCCAATATGTTTAATTAATTTTCCAGTCCATTAAACACAACCTTTTTCTCGTTTGATGAAAACATTTATGAATTTATTACTTTTAATAGTTTCATATTAAATTACTTTGTTCTTTAAAAAATGCATATTAGCAACAGTGACATTCAGAAAACTCCTCCTCCCATACAGCCTAAAAGCAGAGAGTAAAAGAGAACATTAATTTATAATATGATCAGTTAAAAAAAGGCATATACAACGAAAATGAGAAACCGAGGGGTTACATGTAACACATTGGAATGTTTAACGGCAAAACAATTTGCCACTGGCAGTTTTAATCAGGTTAAAGGGTGCACCAACAAGCATATCATGATTTGTTTACAGGTGGTATTTAGGAATAAAGTGGATAAATTAATATTTCATTTTAGTTTATATATATAACACTGGTTGAGAAATACTTGGTCCCAATGTTATAAAGCTGAGATTGGAAACCAGTCTCAAATCTCAAGCATCTGATTGGCTGAAATGGCGACGGATTTGAGACCGGTTCCATGCTCAGTTTTATAACCTTGGGCACTGGCTGCAGGCGTCCTTTTTTGTTATAAATGTGAAAAATTAAAAAAAAAGATGGGAGGTAGGTCAGTTGTTATTATGTCATTATTATTTTTTTTATCAAATTGCAATAAAACACTCGTTAAGAAATATATTGTTCAATTATTTTTGTTTGTCTTTAAATGTTAGTATTTGTGAGGTTGGTGTATTGTATTTAAAAAATCCTGTTAAATGATGACGACGTTTTATGCATTAACATATATTGACGTATTTTAACATATCATTTATAATTGTTGATAAACGAAGGTTTTGTTGAATTGTATATTCACAGAGGTCAATGCTATCTTTAGAGATGTCAAGTCTGCTTTCTCTTACATGACATGATGATTTCTGATTTGTTACAATAATTTGAAGCTGTTAGCTTGATAGTCATATTGATAAGTTAAAAATAAGCAATATGAAAACTTGACAAAAAGGACATAATATACTGTAAATACTAAAATACGCTTCTGTTCGCGTGACATCCCTTTTAATTAAGAAATAAAACGAAATCTAACTCTTTTTTTTCCGTAAACCAAATGAAATTCTGAACTATATTATTTTTGAAAAAAAAAGATCAATACTATGTACTGAAACTACAACGTCCGAAATAAATTTGTGATGAGCAGGCTGCTCATCTGCTAGAACTCTGCTCCGACTGGAAGACATTCCTGTCAAGTTCAATACCATTTAGTTTGATATAAGATTGCTTAAAGTTAAAATATTTAACACAGAATCTAACACAAATATGGAATAAAAATAAAAACAATGAACAGTTATGGGCCTAGATATAGTGGATATATATTTAAAGTTCTAGATCGTTCACTTTAGATAAGAGTAAACTACCAACTGCATAAAGTTAAATGACAAATCTAAGTGGAAAAATGTAACTACTGACGATGTGTAGAAAGATATGGCACTTGTTGGAATGATGCATATAATAATAATAAATACTTATTTCAAGTTTTCAAGACTGAAGTTTACTACTCAGGAAGCGTCAGAGTTATGAACTAAATGCACAAACACTTAAACGTGAATGTGTGTTGCTGACGCAGATGAGTAGAATTCACTTTATTCTCCAAATAGTCGAGCTTAAATTTATATGTCGCTTGTGCTTAACACGTTGACATTGCTAAGGACCATTTTGTTCCCGGTCAGTCTGAGAAACAGAGCTGCATAGTTCTTTAAATGTCTTGTTGTTTCAGGATGGCAGTAAAACTATCATATTTTATCGCTACATGTATGTTACCTACAGAGGTTTGGGTTTAAAGAGATTTATATTTGTAAGATTTTAATTCGGATGTTTTCGCCTTCACAAAACGAGAAATATTCTAGTATACTCTTGTGTTTCGATTCGTTTAAAGTCTTTTGGTAATTGCATCTGCCATTCATGTTAATGTAACTTAAAATATTAGGGGAAAATGAATAATAACAAGGAAAAGTGATTTTCTATCTGTACTGTTTTGCCAGCAGATTATTGACGATGCAGCAGAGAAAAAAAAAGATTAAAATTTGTACTGAAGTCAAGACTATCTCTTGTCTAACAAGTAGGTATAACAATGTCACATCGTTTTTTCTTTTCGTTTTACTTAGCTCAAGTGTTACAATTTTATTGACTTTTGGGAAATAATAAGTACCTGACGCTGTTAAGAATTTTGGATTGCTCGTTATAGATAAAGTATCTGGCATTATTGAAACAAAAGAACTTGTGGGCTAGAGTTAATGAAAAATGAATAAGTGGTCTCTCTCTAATAACATTATCCATTATTCAGTACAATCGACTTTTTACATAAATAGTAAGCATTACAAATTACCGTCGCATCGTTTATTTAGGTGTATCATGCTTTTTCCTTTCGATTTTACTGATATGTAAGTTGTTTATGCCCGGTTGATTAGATCCAAATCACCAAGACAACTTGCACTTGTTTGTTCATATGAGAACCTGTAACGCTTAGTATGAGAATTATGTAGTTAAGAACCTGATTAAAACCCCAGTGGCAAATACTTTGCTTATAAATCCATTCTCACTTTTTTCTCTCTACTCTTAGGTAGTGTAGGTAGGCTGAGATTTCTGAACGTGGCTTTTCCTCATATGCATATTCCACTAGTTCGTGTTCTGAACGTTACTGTAACAGAAGCAAATATTAGAATAACTTAGAGATCAGGAACTAGTCTTATAAGGATCGCTATCAATATCGACAATTCCTATAATAAGGGAATTAGTATGGTATGGTAAGTAATATACATCCAGTATAGCCAAAGGCTGATGTTTTTGTATTTATATTATAATACATTTTAAAATATACATACTTATAGGAAGTTCAACTCTGTACTAAGATTTTTGGATAACATAAGCTTTAAGGTTCACTCTGTCCTACGGTGCCTTTTGTGAACAGAGTTATTTACACATTGTATGTCCTAAGACGTCCAAAAAATATTGTTTTGTACATAATGGATTTTCTGGACAACGGATGGACTTGGTAACCATCTCTGATTCAGAAAAAAACTGAGTCACAAATGCATTGTTTCTGTTAGTGAGAATCTAAGTTTTCGTCATAAAATTGTTTTGCAGGAGCTAGACTTTTATTATTAGATCATTCATTCTAATGCAAACCACACATTATTTAATATGGACTTCTAACACTACAATTCTAACGATATTTATCAGTTGTTTTATCATGTTTAACCGATTCAGCTTATGTAATGGATCATTCTCATTCAATTATTGGCATCTGCAATAGCGACGGGCCGCAAAAATCAAACTATGCTTGATCAAATCTTGACTGACGAGAAACAGGTTCTGGTCATGCAGTCAATATAGAAGATTTCAATCAAGAATATCTGCAAAGAAATTTGAAATTTACATTTTGTCAGAGATGTTATTGCAGCACATAACATGGATTGAGAAGCATACATTGTCACATGCCGAGAATTTGCAAACAAAAATTCATTAAATGATATAATAAAACTGAACAAACTACATATGCGATTGTTAAACGGTTTGGTTTCGGATATCATAAAGTGCTGCTATCTCTTAATTTTGTAAATATGAACTTGTCCGATGAACGTTTAATCATGTTTGTCTAAATAAAAAAGTTTCAGACCGACGTCTAAACGAGTTGTATGTTTTGATTCTTTGCTACTGTAAAGTTGCATATTGTGCACGAATGATGTGATATACATAAAGCGGTATGACTGTACAAAACTTAATGCTATGAACCGGTTGAGCGCAGCTTAATATTTTCACAAATACAAATATTGTGTTTAACGGCATTAACAAGGCTTAACTGACACATGTAACAGCATTTGGCAAAGCATATCGCGATTTGCTACTTTAACCAAGTTCTAGAGTGCACCAAACTCAAACCAGCCTCTAAAAGTTCCCATGTGACCAAGCAATTACACGTGTTAACTCCATCCAACCAGTTTACTCGACACCGTTGCATGCAAACGCAAACAAACATATACGCCATATAAACTTATGGCATTGTTGAGCAAAATAGGTAGGTACTTGATTACCTTAAGGAGAGCAGAGCACCTGGAGTTAAATAAGCCAGAATACCGTAGCAGGAATAAAAGACACGTATCGAACTTTTACATTCTTTTGAAACATTCCTAAACTCTTAAAGCCCTGTCACCGTCGTCAGTCAGTTAGTTATATCGTAAGCCTAAATTAATGAATCCATTGCAGTCTTTGCCAACTAAAAACAAAAGTTGTTGAAAATGGAAATAACTTTAGGAAAGGTGTGTTTGTATGTAGTGGAAACAAATCAAACCAACATACATCAATTCTGTGGAATGCAGGTTCCATTCCTAGACGAAATAAAAATGTGAAATTGCAAAAAATACGCCAGTGTATTTATTCGTTACTGACATGCGTGTCATAGAATGCGACTTACAGGTTTTCCATGTCAAAACCAATAAGCTCGACACGCTATAATAGAATTTTGTTTTAGCTTTTGACAAGTTATTTGAGTAGTTTCATTTATCATTTAACAACAAATTGTTTTCGCTGAGAAAATATTCAATGTCTTAAAAAGAGTTAAGGTTCCTGAATATGCGAAAATGTCAAAACGCCGTCTAATGTCGTAATCTAACACGCAGATTTTCTGTATAAGGAGCTTGGAAAAAACTTAATACAACGTGTATTCTTTATAAATCCGTTTTATCACTTATACATTATAAACCATATTAAAAATTTAAAAGTGATAATTTAATTTTAAGCGTATTTATTTTATGATTGAGAGACAAGTTAAATCACGCTCGATGACTCTTTACAGGGTTGAAACCAACACTTGCGCCGTGAGTGGATTGTGGACGTTGCTGAAGACTCTCAACCCTGTCGGAATTCGAAGCGTCGTTCATCAACATGGCGTCTTTACTGTTGCTATGTTTTTGTCAAATCTTATTTGTTCAGACTTTCAGACTAAACTATGTATGTTGAATTTATTTCTGTCTGCGGCTGCGTCTTGTCTTACCAACAGAAATAATTTCAATATTTCGTTCTAGTTGTCTTTTGGTACTTCAAGAATTAGCAACAATTTTGAAAAATATTTCTGTCCCATCTGAACTTAATTGCGCTGTGAAGACATGCTTGTTCTTTCTGTTTGACTAAGAGCAAATATGGTTCGATATTTAGCTTCAAAATGACATATATCAGCATAACAATTCACATAACCACGGCGCAAGGATTGTATGTATATCTTTAAAAGATTAAGCTACAAGTCAGCATCAACGCAAGTGTTTGTTAAGATGACTATTTATATCCTAGGGAACAACTTCTTTGCATACGACAGGCCTAGTGTGCGCAATTTTCCGAAACAACTACACAGAATGTGATAAACAGTCCAATGTACGTACTTGGCTGTTGATATTGGGTTTTATTTGCTTAAATTAAAGCGACACCAACAAATTAATAGGTTATATGGCCACTCTGACTTTCACTCGTTAAGGAAAAGCATTTTAATGCACTGGCGTACGCCTTGGTAGAACTTTTTCAAAAGGAATATGTATCAGAAATAAAATTTTGAGATTGAAAATACCAAACAAGTTGAATAATGTTTTGAGTTACAGAAAGGGTAATACGTCATTGGGGTTTGGTTTGAAAAAAAAGTGAAACATTCATATCAGGAATAGCAACATTAAGAAAACACAGTCTTCCAACATGGCCAAAAAGGAGAAAGGAACAGAGAGAATGGGTTTATAAATGATCAATATAAAATAAGACACCATAAAAATGCGAAAAACAGAACGTCATATCAGTCCTTTTGAAAAGTTATCTACCTTTTAATGACGTTTACATGTACTGCATAATATGTAAACTCAAATTCTGTTAGAGGTTAAGAAACCCTCGGACGTAATGTGATACGACTAACATGCGACTGTATAGTTATATCTTTGCAAATGACATTCGACAAGTTCGTACCAGTTAAAATCAATGTCAGATGTACTTTCTTACTGTAATCATACTAACACGTATCCATTACTCATCAATCAATCTTTGTTAATGATGTGATAATTTCAGATTAAGAGTAAGAAGTAGGTCGCAAAAAGCTGCATTAACGATGTGATAAGGATAACAACCTTAATTAGATATTATTATTTTAGAATTTGCTTCAAGTTACGTGACAGAAGAAATGAAAATAATATTACTTAGAGACTCTAGAATAGGAAAAATAGGAATTCATGACAAGCCACTATTTACTTATCAATCTTAGTTAGAATAGAATTTCCAAAACAAGACGAGCTTGCCAATCGAGTATATGTCTTTGACAACAAAAAAGTTAATAACAGAAATTTTAGTGACCACACGCTGTAAGTTTGGAGATTGTTACAGAACTTCAATACGAGAACGTTATTCTGTAAACACTTAAATGTGCAGTATGGTTCGACATGACTTTTCCTGTTCCGAGTTGTCCTCGAACTTCTGATAAAGGCAGCTTTCTGGATGATGTGGTAATCATAGTTCGTCATATTAATTCCAGAGGGACGTAAGTGTCGAGTGTTGTTTGGTACCGTTGTATTTGTTTTTTAAGCTCCAAACGACCGTAAGAGTTAGAGAAACCATTCTGTAAAGATAAAATTCTATTTCACGAAGACGTTAATCATGCTTTATTACTGATGTTTTAATCTTCAAATACTCTTTTTCGAAACTATGAAAATGCTTCATACGTCGGTATGGATGCCTTTTGGGAAGAAACAGCTTTTACATTCGTTTTTTCCAGACCAGCTTAGGGCCATCTAATCTGTGTCTGTTTAAATGACAGGATTATTACAAGATTTTAGCTCGAATTATTATACTCAATTATTTCGATATCTTCCTAAGCTTAAGTGGGGCATAAGTTGTGTAGCTAGAACCTCTCCAATATGTTAACAAATCTTCCGCTCCATACGCAACCTTTGCCTCGCTTGATGAAAATATGTATGAGTGCGTTACTTTAATTAAATAGCTTCATATCAAATCACATTTTTTAAAGATACCTGTCATGTTAGCAAAAGTCACATTCAGAAAAAATAGTTCCCCAACACAGCCTAAAAGAAGAGTGAAAAAGAGAAGAGTGGTTAACACTTTGGAATGTCAGCGGCAAGACAGTATGCCACTTGAGTTTAAATCACGTTATAGAATGCATCAACCTCACACTTCCGTCAATAGATTCTCATAATATATGAAGAAACAAGTACAAGTCGTCTTTGTGAATTAGCTTCATCCCGCTCATTAACTCGACACTGTTGCACATCACGCGGAAATAGTAGGTACTCGATGACTTTACTGACTCCAGAGTACATCGAGTCAAATCAATGAAACTAAGATATCAGGAATAACGCATAATAATTATAGATAGAGCTTTCAGGTTTGTGTTCATGATTTCCCTAAATATCTTTTTCTCTTCTTTTCCGCTGCATGGGGAGGCTGTGTTTTGTGAGGCTGGCGATTCCTGATATGCATATTTCACATTTTCAAAGACTCCTCAACCCCTGTCACCGTCTGGCAAACAAAGAGGTTCGTAAAGTAATCAGCTGTGATAGATTAAACAACAAGCATAGTAAGTTTTTTTTTACATATATATTTTACGATTGACATGTAAAAATTAATACTGCATTTTATTTTCATTAATTTCATAAATTTTAATCTCTATAAACTCACTGGTTCAGAATTATCTGGTTGCAGACGTCTTTTTGTTGTTGTTTTTATTGGGGTAAGGAGATTCTATATGTGAAAAAAAAATTAGATTGGAAGTAGATCAGTTGTCAGAATTTCAGCTTCATATCAAAATGACACTGGTTACGAAATAACTTGCCGATTGCTTTTTGGTATTTTAATGTAAATATTTTCACATAAGTTGTCATAGTGAAATTAGTGTATTTATTTCAAAATTCGTGCTAAATGATGAAGACTCTTTATACATAACATTTATTGATTTATTTGAAATTATCTTTTATATTTTGTTGATCAACGAAGGTTTTGTTGAGTTGTTTATTTACAGATGTCCATGCTGTCTACAGAAATGTCAAGTCTACCTTCTGCTTCCTGACATGATGTTACGATCTGATTGTAACAATAGTCTGAAGCTGATATATTGATAGTCATATTGATAAGTTTAATATGAACATAAGACAAACTCAAAGAAATAATGACAGAATATACTGTAGTTACTACAATATTCTTCTGTTCGAGTTACCTCCCTTTTAAATAAGAATACAACGAATTCTAACTTTTTTGCCTTAAACCAAATAAACTTCTGACAAATCTTACTGTTGAAAAAAGATCAATACTTTGTAACGAAAAGACAGCTTCCAAAAATAAACATTTGTATAATCAACAGCCTCTAGAACTCTGCTCCAACTGGCAGACATTCCTGTAAAGTTGCATTTCATTCAATTTAATAAAAGAAAAGATGAACGCCATTCCTTTAAATCTTTAAAACAATATCTAAGACAAATATGGAATAGATTACAAACATGATGGAAGTTATGGGTGGGACAAGGTATGGTGGACATTTATTAAAAGTTCCTGATCAATATCTTGAGTAAAAGAGTAAAAAACAAACTCCAAAAAGTTAAATGACAAATCTAAGTGAAAATGGAATGTAACTGCAAACTATGTGTACGAGAGAATTGACACTTGTTTGAGTGATGCATATTATGATAATAAAAACTTATTTCAAAAACGTACTTCAAGTTTCCAAGATTGAAGTTTATATCTCAGGAATTGTCAGATTTTTAGTGTTATGAACTAAATGCACACACTTAAATGTGAATGTGTGTTGCTGACGCCAACGATGACGCAGATGAGTAATAGTCACTTTATTCTCTAAATAGTCGAGCTTAAATTTAAATGTCGCTTATTACTAACATGTTCACTTTGATACTGGCCACGTTGTTCCCGTTAAATCTGAAAAACAAACCTGCTCCATTGTTTAAATGCCTTGTTGTTTCAGGATTGAAGTAAGAACTCTCATATTTTATTGCTTTATGTTTGTGAACTACTAGGGTTTTTGCTTAAACTTGATTTTAAATGTTATGATTTTACTTTACTTTGGACGTCTTTGTACATAACGAGTAATAGTCTAGACTCTGTGTTTCGGTTCATTTAAATTGTTTTTGGTAATTCCAACTGCCCTCCAAGTTTAACTGGCTTAATATTGAGGAAAATTGTGTATGTGTTGCTTTAATAAATAACTTTAACTAATGTCTATGTGTTTTATGAGTTTTCAAAGTTTTAAAGTTACTTAGAATATTTTAGGGAGAAAGGTGGCATAACTAAATTTGTTGACTGTCAATCACCAAACAATCGCCTCTATGTTTTGTAATAAGTGACATTCCTTCAAAACAATCTAGTTTCTATCCAGCTACCCGCTTGTCTTTGAAATAATTTTATTAGGGGCATTTTGAGGTTTTAAAGCACTATGCGAAGTTGCAATAGCGCGGTTGTCCGGTAAAAACATTATTATTCTAAATAAAGGTTCATTCAAAAATAGAAAAATTCAAGTGGCTGTGATTATTGGTACTGAACAACATCTATATATGATTTTGCCTTTTTACACTTGTTTCTTCTCAGAATTAGGTTGTTTTTAAGTCCGTAACACTATCTATAACGTCTACACATGTGTAATCGACATCCTTTCTGTAAAGGTTTATAAAATTTCAATATAAATTATAAAGACATTGACAATATAAAACGTGTTTATGACATGGACGTTTATTCATTTTTTAAAAAATGCATTGGACGAATATAAATGGTATATGACATTTTACAAACTATATACATTTACAATTTACAATCAATAACAGTATAAAGACCTTATTATAATAATAGCAAATTCATTTCGTATGTTCTAATGTATGATTCCGACCACTCGCGAAATCAAACAGTAAACGAGGTCTGTCAAAAAAAGTCTTTACAAACATTTATAAATGTATCAAATGCCACAAATGCGTAAATTTGGTAAATAAAACGCTTAATGCGGCTTATAAATACTTTTCTGTATTATGTATTATACTACTATAATATTGTCTACTAAAATGGCGGGTTAAAGCTGCAGGTAAAAATAAAAAGTAAAAGTACAATTATATTTGTACAAACCATTATGCGCGGCTCATTAAATCTGCATTTGAAAATACATATCAGCTTAAATGTCACGTGAACGTCAGTCATTGCCTGTACTTTTCAATTAAGAGTGTTTAGTTTGTGTCCAACATTTTAGCGAAAAAGTGGGCATGTAACTCGTGGGCGGAGTCGAAATGAAATATTCCTGGGCGAAATATTTCACGCGCGAATTGGCTTAGGAACGAAATACGTCAAAGCGCTATTACGTCACAATAAATACAACCGTTGTAAATAAACGAAAATGGCGCCGACTGGATGAGAGACAGTAAAGAAAACACCATATTGGAATAAATAAACACGCTTCAAACAGGAACCATTTTCAATAATGACAGTAATACGTTTCTAGAAACATCGGAAAGTGTCACCAATTTCTGCGATTGTACAATGTGTACATGTCAGTAGCAAAACGTTCTCAATGGCGGAAATAATGACTGCTGCTAAAACACTTATTGAAGAAAAAACTGGCTCAGATTATGATATTTGTGTGTATTTATATCAGGCAATGCTTCATTGTAATGTAATGTCGCCAGTTGCAGGAACAAAAGCAATGGGACCAAAATAAAAACTTTAGCATACTGTATGATCAGGCACAAAAGTATGCGACACTTTTGTTTTGGAATATAGAATTATTTTAACTTATGATTTAATAATAAAGCAATTGTTGCATTTCAGTTTCAGTCAATATGGTGATTTATTAATTAAGTAAAATAATATTGACACAATATGTACAATTCAGTCCACCTTATATGGCTTACACCCTATTCATATGAAAACTCAACTGGGCCAATACGAGATAACCTGGGCCAATACGGGTTTTACTGAGCCAATATGAGATCGCATGATTCTGATTGGATAATAAACTGGTCCAATATGAATTGAATCACTTCCTTTTAAAAATAAAAATGCCGCCATTTTGGAATTTCTAGTTCGATTTTTTATTGATAAAATTGATAAAAGATAGTGTGACTTTGGACACGATATGCATTTAAGCAAATCGACAGAGGATAAGTCTATGTTGCCGCTTTTGGTGATTTCTTTCTGTGTAATAAAAATCTTCGAGTTTATCTAGCTCGCTAGTACAACAACAACGCGGATGTCTGCAGCAAGAATTCTTGAAACTAAAAAAGACAATGAATTTTAAGGGATTACTCTTCATTTGAGCAAGTTTATTGAGCGCGACTTTGCAAAAAGGATCAAAACATAGTTTGGATAGCTTACAGACATGTTAAATTCAGTATTTACATGTGGAAGTCGTGGATGGAATGTGCCAGAAAGTGAACTTATTTTGGATATTTGGATAAAAACTAAATTCAGACTGGATGAACAAGAGACTTGGCTGCCACAGTGTGTAGTAATGTTCAGGCTGTTTTTGTATTCAAAACAAAACAACCTTTATATCTGCATCTCCTTGGTAGCTTATACCAGCCAGGTCACTAGCGTAGATTGAAGATTGAACATTTAAATCAGAGCTGACACTTCATGATCATCTCTTCAGACTGGTAAATTAGTAATTTTAAAGTCAAGAACCATGGATATTTTGTTAATAATATGACTACCCTTGGCCCAATAACAACGCCAATATGAATTCACTTGATTAATAACATTATTTTAACGACCTGTTGAAGCAATATCGACCTCGGGCTTCGCTCTCAGTCGATATTGCTTCATCGGGTCGATAAATCACCATATCGACGTCACTGAATGCAATAATTGTATATTAGTACTTATTCCGTGTGAATGTATACGTATCACGTATGGGCTCACATTTTAGGTACGTTTTTCGCGGGACGCCATCTTTAAAAATTTGAAAGAAACTAAACCAAATACAATATCTGACAAAGATGTTTGTTTTGTTGCCTACAAAATTACTCGCTAGCAAATCTCAAACAACCTGAAATGGCAGTTTTCCCTAAATTAATCTCAGTGGTAATAGAAACAACGCGTGTTTTTCTTTTGCTACAAAGAATATTATATTTTTTGCCTCCCTGAACGTAAAAAACAATCAAGTCAACAATCACTTGGCGCATTTAGCATTCGTTCAATTTTGTCTATACATCAAGTAACATTTAATTGTATTTATACTGTCTGTGCAACATGTTTTGCTGTCTTTTAGTGCGGACGAATTTAAATTGCAAACTTCGAAATTATCATTAATCAATAACATATAAAAGGCTTTACAGTAAACACAATTATCGCTATGAAAATCAACTTACAAATTATAACAACGAAACTTTAAAAAAGCAGAATGAAAAAAAAATGACCGTTTTGACAAAGATACCATGACAAAAAATGATCAAAATTTGCAAATATAAAAAATCAACAACACACGATTTAAAATAAGGCACTATCTAAGCTATATGCATCAATCTAAAACATGTAACATGACTGGTACTCATTAAGGTTTAAAGCGATTATATTGGTTTTATAATGTATATGCTACCAATGTGTACATATAGGCGTTTCAAATTGTATTCCCAATATTCAAGCTTTGATCACATCAATTAATTCAGTTTACCATAAAACATGTATTCGATACTTCAAAGCTGTATACTTCGTTGGAATTTTATAACACAGAATAACAGTTTCCACACTTAACATTGTTCAACAAATGCACCGTTCTAACAAAATCAAATGTTACAATGATAGCATAACTATATTCAAAGATGTTTTGAGCAAAGTTACATTACTTGTAATGAAACATAATGAAATATGGTACGTTGTAATGAATGTTGACATGTTAATAATATTTGTTAACTTGTTAAAATAAAGAATATTGCAATCATGATTAAACAGAATGTTTGAACTGTCTAAAGAGCAAGTATGACTCCAAATACTTTACATCTTTTTGATTACCAGTGAGTGAACTCTGTTCACAATCGTCAAAACATTGTTGCAGTATTAACACTGTTTTGACGAACAACGTGTTTTCATCCTCACTGAAAGCCAAGCTAAAGATATACCTATCTCGTTGATTATTGTTGTTTTGTTGAAAATAATGGAAAATGTAGTTATGATTAATATCAGGTATTAGTTTTGATGTAATATACTGATATATTCAGTCGGAATGAATGTTGAAAATGGGTGACAAAATGCTTTTGGATATCACGGCGGAGTTTTACGATGTGGTCGAAAGAACGACACAAGATAAAGAGCAATATACATATGGCAATACATTAACTACATGCAATATATACTGAAAGACATTAGAAAAGCATCATTTTTTAACAAATATACATTTCATGTTTTTAAAAAATGCGTTTCTAATTTCTTCAAGTACATATTATATAGTAAAGGAAATTTAAAACACAACTTCTTTAATCATGAAAAAAATATTTTGCGTTAAAAGAATTTGCGTTTCTAATTTCTTTAAGTATATTACACGCGCGCAATCTAGGTTCTGTTTATGACGTCAACCCAAACTTTAATGAATGACCCTACTTAAATATTTGCAATCTAGAATACGTCAATAGGTTGAACAGTTAATAGGAAAATGATGTGGTTACCACTGAAAATATGAACCCAAAATTTCCCGACATAAACGAATGTCGAAGGTGCATTTCGTTTTGACGTAACATACACTAAGCACAACACTGCGTCACAGTGGCAGCACAAAATCATCCCATTTGACATTCATAAAATGCCTGACACATTTACATAATTTTCTATCAACTATTAGCCAGTAGGCAATTTCTTGTCTAATTACATGTAAGTCAACGATTGCATTTTGCACATTATCTTTGTGAGTTAAATTTCTTAAAAGGAATGCAGATAAAATATGATAATGAAAATGTAAAAACATTAATTAATGGTAAAATACAATGTTTCAGTTAAACCATTGACAATTTGCATCTCATTACACACCTTCACACCCACGCTTAGAAACAGACGCATAGTATGAAATACATATAACAAATATAATTATTCGCCATCCGCTCAACGGTGACATGTTATTGACACTGATGATTTTAATACAAAGAATACTGTAAAACTTTCATGCATAAAGTTCCTTATGATTCCTATTTGGCGGTAAGGGCATCATAGGTGTAAACTGTATTCCGTTGTCAACGATCTCTCTACTGGCAACCCGTCGGTTGTTTTTCTCTGAGGTTTTACAGCATTTCATAGCAAAACGAAGCTCCTCCGAAACTTCTGAGCAAAATGATTGCTGTGATAAAAAGGCAAAGACATTATAAATACTTGTTGAAAAAAATACACTTTCATTCAATAGCGATTATAATGATAAAGTGATAAGTCATAGGTAATTATTTGTAAGGAACGGTTTGTATCTGGTTTACAAAAATAAAATCTACTTTTATTTTAATGTTCAAAATGTTCATTCTGTAACTATTTAGCAGATATTTAAAGTTAAAATATTGAGTGACTATTTATTCCGATTGTTGTTTGAAATCCACATCAGCTGAAAATGTCAGATGACCCTACAATTTCTTAATATTGATATTGAAGTCGATAAATATTACCAGAGTAAATTATAACTTTCCTTTTATGGTACCCTTTATATGTGTGTATAATGTATTTTGTAGGTAACATTACAATGATAAATACTACTTACTTTATCTACTTTTGCATTCCTCCATGCCTTCCACATGAATTCCAAACAAGCTAAGAATACTCCAGCTACTAATCCCCCAGTTAAAACAACAAATACACCACCCACATGTTTCACACCAAGCGAATTGGCGTCTTTCTTTGGTTCTATGTCACACTTTCCACCACTCTTTTCTTTCCACCACTTATTATATAGTTTTTGAATATCCTGGCTCTCTTGGAAATATATAATCTCACGTGAAATCACGTCCTTCCATGGAGAATCTGAAAACATGAAGTTTAAGATATAATAGCTTCGGACAATATTTTCCTGCGGTCTGAAACAAATGAAATGGAAACATTGAAAGCCACCAAACACGACAAATAAGAAGATATTGCATGCTCAGTTTGACTGAGCCTGTTCATGGGCAGTAATGAAGTCAAATCAGCATGCCAGGAATGGCCACATCTAGCAGACACAGACTCACCACACAGTCAAAAAGTAAAACAGGAGAAGAGAGCAAGGTTAGGCAATGACCAGTTTCAAAATAGACGCCACAAACAATAAACAAAATGAGGAATATATTTTTAATTATCAATACGGAAAATAAAATAAAATATTTCAGGAAAGTTTGGCTAATAGTTTGCTATTGAATTAATCCATTCGACTTCTCGATGACTGTGCCCAAGATCATAAAACTAAATCTGGAGATCAGTCTCAAATCTCAACCAGTCGCCATTTCAGCCAATCAGATCCTTGAGATTTGAGACTGATCTCAAAACTTAGTTTTATGATATTGGGCCCTGGTATTGTCAAATGTTTTAAGCATTGTTATGTTTCTGAACATGAAGGGAGACTTACATAGTTAATAATAACGGTAACAATGCAAAGTACCTTTTGGAAAGGCTAAACCATAGCCTTTTGAATCCAATAAACCACCAACTTGTGTGAGATCACACTGTCTTTGAACCTGATAGTCTATGGTTGTTGATTCAGCGATAAATGCAAAGTCTGAATTTTTCACTCTTTCAAAGCCTTCTGCACTACTTTTTACAAATGCGGTTTCCTCATTTGCTGACATATACTGCCACATTCGCTTATAAGTTGGAATATCCGAATTCTAAAATAAGAAAAGATAAAGACTTAGTTCATATATTTTTTCACATGACATTTAATTGATTTTTCTTTTTATGTATTTAAAACGTTAAACTCGGGAACTAGTCGTCGACTCTCTATCGATCAAAGCGGCTTGTGGTAAAAATGAACATAGAAGCCAAGTGATACTAAAATTAATTAAATAAATGATCAAGAATTCGATGTAATAGAAATGCTTGAATGAAACTGGATTTGATGTACATGCCGACTTGATATGCAAATACCTTATGATAACCAAAGGCAGATTGGCAAAAGAACATGGGTTTATAAAATGAACACATTGAAATAAGACACCAACCAATTAACGAATAAGACACATTGAAAGATTACAGCCTTGGAACGATCACTAGCAAACAAATTTGCCACTGGGGGTTAAAATCACACCTTAGGGTGCATCAACCTCACACTTGTTCCATATTCCAGGAAATCATAAATTAAATCATAAATTGTCTGGGTAAATTAGCTCCAACCAACCCAAAAACATTTTCAACATTTTTATGAATTAAACTCGCGCAGTTTTACCTTAAAAACGTTCTTCGACGAGCCAGAGCCAATAGTACCATATGCTATTTTAGTCTGGCGTGGAAGATCCTCAACACTTTCTATATCTGTAATTGTCGTTTCGATGACAAGGAAAGCGGCCAGATTTGCAGTATAAGACGATACCATAATCAGGGTGAAACAGAACCACGATGCCGCTACTATTCTCGCAGAGGCAGAACGAGGCGCAATATCACTTCCTATTTTCACATTTGAAAAACGATAACTATTTCAAAGGAGTTAGTTTACCAACATTGTTATGCCATTTAGTATACCAACCTTTTTATGCCATTTAGTATGCCAACCTTGTTATGCCATTAAGTGTGCCAAACTGGTTATGTCATTTAGTATACTAACCTTGTTATGCCATTTTGTACACCAACCTTGTTATGCTATTTAGTATACTATCCTTGTTATGTCAATATAGACCAACCTTGTTATGCCATAACTACGACTGGTCGCCATTTCAGTCAGTCAGATCCTTGATATTTGAGACTGGTTTCCATTCTCGGTTTTATAACCTTGGGACCAGAGAACGGCTTTATTTTCTCAAGATTCTCACACTTACCTCCTACTAAGCATATATATCGCATCAAGTATTTTAAGTTATTTTCTGAAAATTATTTTATAGCCAGACCCGTCTGTTGAATTCGATGCAAAAAATAAATACCTTGAAAAAAGATTTTGACGACCCGGACCCAATAGTGCCATATTTAATGGCAGTCTGCCTGGCAAGGTCTTCCACGGACTCAATCGGTGAAACAAGACGCTCTACGGTTAGGAAGGCCGCCAAGTTAGCAGTATATGATGAGATCATGATAAGTGTAAAAAACCACCAAATACAAGCAACAATTCTTGTAGATATTGCACGTGGAGCTATCTCACATCCTGTTGAAAATTGTAAGTGAAACCAAATATCAATTGTTCAATAAAATGTTTTAAGAAAAAAGTTTTATAATTTAATATATCACTACAGCAGGTGTTAAGTGCCGTTTAGCAGCTGTAAAAAGTCTCAACATACTTCAGTGTAGTGATCAGTTTTAATAACTTCCCTTTATGGTAATATGCTAGTTTCAAACCATGCAAAATGTCAATCACTGTATATAGGCATACTTAAACTATCTTTAAAAGGGGATAAGGATGTTATTTATTGTGTCTGCCTTTTGCATGGTTGGCTAGGCGCTGCCTCCGCATTTGCATGGCTTTGAGGTCATCTATACATTCATTATGAGTTTACCATTCGGGTTTTAACCGTTGCGTGACAGTGATTCGCAAAAAATCCTTTTTCAACAATAAATATTAAAAATGTTAGTTTCACCATTATCAGCTAATTGTTAAATAAGCATTATAAAGCGTAGAATTACGGCATAAGTAAATGGATATTTTTGCGAAAATTACTGTGTAAGTAAAGAAAAAAAGTAAAGCTATAACATTTCATAGCGTTTCAACTTCTATTAAAAAGAATGTAAAAAGTATATTTAAATTGATATGCATTATTAATTTTGACAATATTATATTAAGTTCTACTATGAATATCTTACAAGAGGGCCAATTGGCCCTAAATCGCTCACCTGTCAAACTTGACCTAGATATCATTGAGATAAACATTCTGACCAAGTTTGAAGAAGATCGGACCAAAATTAAGACCGCTAGAGTGCAGACAAGATTTTTATATAATTTGACCTAGTGACCTAGATTTCAAGGTCACATAACCCAGTTTCAATCTTGACCTAGATATCATCGAAATATACTTTCTGACCAAGCTTGAAGAAGATCCAACCAAAATTAAGACCTCTAGAGTGCAGACAAGCTTTTTCCTTAATTTGACCTACTGACTTAGTTTTAGGGGTCACATGACCCAGTTACGAACTTGATCTAGATATCATTGCGATAAACATTCTGACCAAGTTTAAAGAAGATTGCACCAAAATGAAGACCACTAGAGTGCAGACAAGATTTTTATATAATTTGACCTAGTGACCTTGATTTCAAGGTCACATGACCCAGTTTCAAACTTGACCTAGATATCAATGAGATAAACATTCTGACAGTTTCAGAAAGATCGGACCAAAATTAAGACCTCTACAGTGCAGACAAGCTTTTTCTTTAAATTGATCTACTGACCTAGTTTTAAGGGTCACATGACCCAGGTACGAACTTGATCTAGATATCATTGAGATAAACATTCTGACCAAGTTTAAAGAAGATCACACCAAAATTGAGACTGCTAGAGTGCGGACAAGATTTTTCTGTAATTTGACCTAGTGACCTAGATTTTAAGGTCACATGACCCAGTTTCGAACTTGATCTAGATATCAATGAGATAAACATTCTGACCAAGTTTGAAGAAGATCGGATAAAAATTATGACCGCTAGAGTGCGGACAACAATTGTGAACGGACGACGGACGGACGACGGACGAAGGGTGATCACAAAAGCTCACCCTGTCACTATGTGACAGGTGAGCTAAAAATGGTTCCAAGTAAAGTTGTTGTTTAACAAGGAACTGCCAAAGATTTTAATTAATACGTTTTTCTTCATTTATCACAATGAACTAACCTGATGATCATTGTCAAGTTTATAGAGAGCCAAGCTTCCTTAACTGATGATTCTGTTCAATCTTGAACATTCACTTCTTCGGTATAATGATTTACGTAATTAATCACTTATGTCTTTTCAAAATTGAAACTACTAGAATTTAGTAAACGTTTAACTTAAATAATACAAATCTGTCTGTTGACAGAACAATATCCTACCTTGCTGCATAAGGGATCCAATAGTAAACCAAAGACTGTTTAAAATCGTAAACTGGTTCTCCACCAGATCTGAATCCTCGTTACATGGATGTGGGTTTGTCCATTCGTAGGGACTAAATCTGAAACCGGAACGGAGCGAGACAACATTAAAATTGAATTTTGATGCAAACAATTAAATACCTTAAAAAAGATTCCGTCCATTCATCACGAAGATCAGTGGCAACTTGTTTTTCCACTGACCTTTCCGAGGCGGCAACCGAAGTGGTTTTCTTTTGCGTTAATTGTTTGTGGTGTCTAATTTATTATTGATATTCTTATAAACACATGCTCTCTTTCCTCTCTACTTTTTCGCTGCGTCGGGAGGCTGTGTTTTCTGAGTCTGGCGTTTCATAATATGCATATTCCACTCTTTAAATAAGCATTAAAGAATGTAAGTATAAACGACTCGAGTCATTTTATTTGTCAAATGTTAATGAGAAGTGTGTTGAATTCACAGCCTCTCTTTATTCCTACTACTTTCGAACTTTCAGTAAACCTAACCTATAAGCTGTATCATCAGCGTGATTTGCCAATGGCAAAAATGAAGTGATGCATGGTCCATGGACTTTTCGTGGCGTATGGTATTTCTTTTCCGGGTATTTTTTCACATACGTGCATCAAAAGCAAAACACAAAAATACCATCCATTAAGCATGTGATACAGCATGTGTTTTATTTTCTTATTCATCACAGTCATATAAAAGGTAAATGATAGGGCCCACGATTATAAAACTGAGAATAGAGACCAGTCTCAAATATCAAGCATCGCATAGGCTGAAATGAAGAGAAGTCAGATCCTTGAGGTTTGATACAGGTTTCCAATCTCAATTTCAAAACCTTGGAACCATATGTTTTGAACAATACCTTGCAATGACGAACAACATGAAACTGACGCAGAGGTAGGCAGCTACCATGTATATCCATACTTGAATGGACAGCGGCTGTAGAAAGGAGAATAGTTCTGGTGGAGCCTTTACTGGTTTCTTGTACACAATCGTGATGCCAAGATTTAGGAACGGTTTAGTGAAATTTACAACCTTCTCTCTTTCGTAGGTTATTGTCATTCCAGCAGCTGCCATATCAGCAACCTTTAATAAGAATTGAAAATATTTCGTTTGTACTTGTATGTGTATATGCGAGTATTCTTATCCAATGTTCCTACTACATCAAACATAATATTAAATTTTTCCATATTGAATCGTAGTGCACTCTTCAAATATGAAAAATGATGAGATACATCATGTTAACATTTTCTTAAAAATCCCTTCTTGCCTTAGTACATTTGTAAACCACTAGTAATTGAAAAATGAATAACTACATTAAGAAAACACACATTAAATTCAGAAATTTAAATTGAATTTTGTAGATTGTTTAAAAGATGATTTTTGTTATATTTTTTTTATTATAAAATCTTTCGCAATTCACAAATATTTTAAACTAGAACTGCTTTTGGGAAAAGCACATGTCTCCCACAAAGGCATCATCTTTGATGATGCACAGGATAAAACTGGTGAAGTGAATATAAAGATGGCAATTTATTAAAAGGGCATACGGAAGTTCTGTGCAATATTAGTCATAAACAATGTCACAAATTTTTGGCGGATCAGGAAAAACATAAGTTTCAATTTCTGATGGGCCATAATCCTGAAGTGCCAGGGTCAATGTGGCTGGTTGTCAAACTTGTTGTCATTAACATTTTGATATATCAGTGAAGATGCACTGAAAAAAGACCATGAGAGTGAGTGTACAAGGCTATCAAGGCCAATTGTAAATAAATAAATGGGCCATAAGTCTTATGTGCCGGGGTCAAAGCGGCTGTTTTTTTATTACACAGATAATTATAGCATTTGGTGAACATCATATAATAAAAATAGCAGAAAATGAGAGAAGAACCAAATCATGAGTATGGAACAGATATTGTAAAATGAAAACTTAAACAGTGTAAGAAATACCTTTATAGCTGCTTTAGCACAGTACTTTCTCATAATGCAATGTAGGTAATGTCATGATAGCTATAGTATAGATGAACCAGGTTAGTGACATGTTTAAAAGGCTAATTTCGGATAAATCAAAGGGCCATAAATCTGATATGCCTGGTGCAAAGTGGCTGGTTTTCGAACTTGGCCAAGATATTAAGGCCACACACATTATCATAATGTTTATTGAAAATCAGTTGATGAATATTTCAGTTACATAGCAGACAAGGCTTAAACAGCCAATTTTGGATAATTCAAGGGCCATAAATCTGACATGACTGGGGCAATACGGCTGGTTATCGAACTTGGCCGAGATATTATGGCCACAAACATTTTCATAAAGTATGGTGAAGATCAGATGATAACTGTTCAAGTTACAGAGTGGACAAGCCTCAAACAACTTATTTTTGATAATTCAAGTGCCATAATTCTGAGATTCCTTGGGCAATATGGCTGGTTATCGAACTTGATCGAGATATTATGGCCACTAACATTTTGATGAAGTTTGGTGATGATCCGATGAAAACTGTTTGACTTAGAGAGCGGACAAGCCTCAAACAACTTATTTTTGATAATTCAAGGGCCATAATTCTGAGATTCCTTGGGCAATATGGCTGGTTATCGAACTTGATCGAGATATTATGGCCACTAACATTTTGATGAAGTTTGGTGATGATGCGATGAAAACTGTTTGACTTAGAGAGCGGACAAGTGTGACAGACAGACGGACAGACAGACGGACAGACAGGAGCAAATCAAAATCAAAATCCGAACAGAAACTGCTGACGATATGCACAACTAGGCTAGGTGACAAAGATGCCTGTTAAGTTTCTATGAAATCCCCCAAGCGGTTTTGGAGATCAAGCATGGACAAGATTTCAATATGGAAGTTATATAGTAAAGAAAAGGGCCCATAACTCGGCCAAAACTAATCCAAGCGGAAACTCCTGACAATATGCACAACTACGCTTGGTGACAAACACTTCTGTGAAGTTTTAATGAAATTCCCCAAGCAGTTTTGGAGAAGAAGCATGGACAAAATTTCTATATAGAAGTTATAGTAAATTCAGAATGATGCCATTCGGGCTCACTAATGCACCTTTATAGTTTCAAAATGACTAAGGGCCATAATTCTGAGATTCCTTGGGCAATATGGCTGGTTATCGAACTTGATCGAGATATTATGGCCACTAACATTTTGATGAAGTTTGGTGATGATCCGATGAAAACTGTTTGACTTAGAGAGCGGACAAGTGTGACAGACGGACGGACAGACAGACAGACAGACAGACAGACAGGAGCAAATCAAAATGTCTCCCACACCACTACGTGGTGGGAGACATAATTAGCAGGAAATAAATATTACCCTTTCGGACCCCTCTTTCATAAGCTCGCCAATCATACCATCCCAAACTCCGTTTTCGGTCTCCGAACCAAATTTTCCGTCAGGTACTAAGTAAAATGTATAGTTAAAACCAAGGCGAGTCTTGAGTAGATCAAGCAAGTCCACAACGAATCCTTCTGGCTTCCGTGTCACACCATCTGCTTGTGTTTTGAAAGTTACATAAGGAGGCTCCTAAAATATGAAAAATATTTCTAGTCTACATTTAACATACACAAATTACTGTCAATCAATCGAAAAATAGCATCTTAAATAAATGTATATTCCACAATTTAGACAAGATATTCAAAACTTAAGATATTTTGTTTTATTTTTAGAAACAAACGGTAAATGAATGTTATTTAATTTGAAAAGTAATTGTAAATAACGGTTTCAAAGTAGGGTTTTGACTTAAATTATACTAAGTTCCCTAAAGCATAATAACCAACATCAACCTATAATGTTTTGTTTCGTTTTTACAATTAATATTCTCTAAAAACGAAGGAAGCATCTCTTACGTCAACAGTAGTTACTCTAAGCGTCATATTGCGAAGTTTGCTCTTATCTTCCAGCTTCTTCTCTTTATAGCTAGTTGTGATGTTCACTCCAGTTCGTGGCTTCCAGTTCCCAACCTGTCACACAGACACATTCAGAAATAAACAATTATCATTCAACAACAACAACAACACCAACAACAACCACCTTTTATTGCATTTCACCATTTACCAGGTTTTGGCAATGAACAGAAAAATTCAAAAAGATTACAGTGTTAACATCCTTAATTCTTAACAAATAATAGAAAATATAACAACAATTTAAGTTCATTTCATGATATCCATAACAAATTGATTTAATGGATTTGTCTCGGTTAGCTCAATAGGTAGCGTAATTGGAACGGCATGCAGCATGGCTGGGCGCCGTCGCCGTACGGGTTCGCTCTCAGGTAGAGACAATATAATTTATGACATAATTAAAGCCGATACAGCAAGTCAAAATGTATATAATTCTACTTAACTGTACTTATAATTAACAACTTTATAGAATGATGTTACCTGTAGTTTTATCTCTTAACATTTGTGTAGTATAATCTTGTACAAACTAATGTAAATTTCATAGTTATGTTCCGTAATTAGTTGAAGCGTGCATGAAATAGTTAAGGACAATGCTCAACAAAATGACGTATCAGTTAAAAGAGGTATCATGACGCTAATTCATCACTGAACTGTCCGTTTATAGTTAACGTCATATTGTGTGACTTTTCAAAATCCATCAAACAGAGAAGTTTTGTTAGGCTATATGTACGAATGTGATAACTCATCAACACGAATTTGTATACTAAGTTTTTCTTCACTTACTTTCTTTAATCCTAACTGAGACAATTCAACAACATCGAGATTGAAGTCTGTCCTTTTCCCGTTCTCAAAATATATTCTCCCAGAAAGTCCTTCTACATCAATCTGAAGATAGACATAAAATAATACTTTTGTTTCTTATATAGTGAGCATTAGAACGTGTGTAACACTAACAAAAATGATAAGGTAACTAAGACCAATGGATTGGATATTTGATAAAGTCCTATACATTCTTAGAAGAGACCATACTCTTACTTGAACAGAAATTTCCAAAATTTGTTTGGGAAAACAAATACAAATAATTTAAATCTAATCCAAATACAAGGTACATTTAGCTAAGTTAAATTTAAATAAAATATTATAATAATTATACAAACATGTCATGCATATGAAGTTCCATTAAACTGGAATGTGTCCCCATTGCTAAATCAACATTTGTAACAATGGGCCATAACTCTGGGAAAAATGATCTCAGGAAAAAAATCAGATCTTTTCTTTACGAACATTTACACGTTGTGCTTGATCATATGTGCAAGTTTGAAAGATAATTAATAAGGCGTTGATGCCACAATATTTGGGAGACGTACGTACGGAAGGACGGACAGACGTACGGATGAACAGACGAGTACAACTCTATATGCCTACCACTTCGTGGGAGATCAGGTTGAAGTTTTCATTATTTAAAAAAAACAAACAAACATGAAAGCCTTAGTAGGTTTTTGTAGTAAGTTTAACATAATTTATTGCTCGTATATTCAATGCGCATGTAACATACAGATAATGAATAATGAAAAACCTGATGAACTCAAACGGGTCAATGACTGCCCTGAATGTGATTTATTACCACATTAGTTACGAGTATATATATGTCTGAAAAAACGAAAAACACTGTCAATTTAAATAACATAAACACAACTATACATGATAAGTTGTAAAGTCATGACAATCAATCAATTGATAGACTTGTAGTAGATCAATTTTAAAAGGGGAATTAATTGAGTTGAGTTTCATTTCAATATATTGTTTATACTACATCATAGCAATGTTCATGTGTAAATTAGAACATTATTATTCTTAGTTGTGAGGATGTTAAGACATGAATTTAACTTGCTGACAATTAAGAAATGTTACCAATTTCATGAAGTTAAGAAGACTGTTGCCAAACTGCCACGTCTGTTTCTTCGTACAGGACAGCGGCACAGTTTCAAACGGTTGAGCAACTGTTAGTTCGGCTATAGCCTTTGCAAAAAGGTGGACGGCATCATACATAAGGGCTACCTCTGTCTGAAATAAATACAAAAAACAGATAAAACATAACTTATTAATCAATTTGCTCATCGATATATGGAGCCATAAGATTACATGTTTTTCAATGCTATTTTAACCAGGCGTCATAATGATGAATCCTATCAAGAATTGTCAAGGGTCATCGTCAGAACTTCTCAAGTCATAAATCATATTTGATTGTCTTTACTTATTGCCTTACTTTTACCCTTGGTTTGTTTACTTGCAAGTGTTAAATATATATAAATTCTATATATAAATTCTATATTTAAATGTAACAGACACGATATTAATATGTATCTTCCTAACATCGGCCATTTCCAACATTTCTTTTAATCTAAAACGAACCAACGATCATCGTTGAGAAGGGCCAAAAGTAGGAAATATTCTAATTGCATCTAATTGCAAGAACCTGCAACGATAGAAATCCCTGTAATGTTTGATTTCGTCAAGACAACTTGTTTGTTGATATGAGAACCTGTTGGGCAAGTGTAAGGTTGGTGCACCATAGAACCGGGTTTAAACCGTCAGTGGCAATTTAATATGCCACTGACCGTTAAATGTTTGTGGTGTCTGTTTTGAAGGCGATCATTTTATTAACCAAGCTCTCTCTTTCTCTTGGCTGTGTCTTCTGGATGTGGCGATTCCTGATATGCATATTTCACTCTTTTTAATAAAAAGCCTCAACAATTTTCCGAAATAATTTTCAATGACGAAAAAATCAAAACATGAAATAAAATAGTATGTCGTGATATGGTATAACTTTGCTCCTTATAAAAGTAAAAGGACCAACCGCTAAAGCTTTTCTGCCCTGAAGTGGAGTAGGCTGACCTCCCGATTCTGAAAGTGTTTCGAAGTCAGCAACCACATCCATCACCTGCGGTCTTGATGGATCTATTAACCTCATCGCTGTTATATTAGAGCCACTGTATTTGTAGTCATCCAAATTAACAAGAGCCAGATCCTAAGAAACGAATAATAGTGGTATGGTTAGTTTAAACTGCTTCCTGGGCTAAAATCATGCAGTTTGTGGTTAGGGAACTACAGAGGAAACTCACCCCTGTGAGATTCGAACCCACCACTTCATCAGCAGTCTTATGGTCTACTATTGTTTCTGCACTATATTCCTGTATGCAAAATGCTTAAGAGTACCAAGTAGTGTAATTACACTAAACATTTCTAGAAATAGGGTTTCTCTCTATCGTCGAATTTAAGTTCAACACCAGATTGTCCATTTTTGTTTTAATTAACACAACTGATCAGTCATTTTCCAAAAATGATACATTTTCGTTGTCTTTGATGTTTCGAATTTTAAAAACAATATGTGAGCGTATATTTGGCCGCATTCTTTTAAGTAATTAATTTACGCTTCTGCGAACATTTTATCAAGCAATGGCGAACATTAGATTGATAAGTTTCCAACTTGAAATATTCTCACTTACGAAGGTGTTGAACTATCTACATTGAAGCGTTTGTGACTGACAGCCTACGAACCAAAACATGAATGCCACTGAGGCCGGTGTTTCTATAAACGTTTCAACTATATACACAACGTCTTCGTCTAGTATTATTGTATGACGATATAATTATTGGAAGATATATACTGACCTCAACTCAGTTTAAACATATAGGATTTATCTAAAAATATATAATACGACTATATTATTTCACTTACCAATGTAGTAAAATGAAAATGATAAAGTTCCGACAGCATGTTCACTTTCAATGCCTGAAACAAGATATAATATCATCTTTAAACAAACAGCAGGTGCATGTATCACTGAAAAAAAGTGCCAACTAAGTGAACTTTCTGTCCGAATGTCTAGGCACATTGAATCATTATGAGTATGTAACATTTGAACATCTTGAATAGCCACATTAAAAAAACACAGGCTCCTATACAGTCGAAAGCCAGAACGTAGAGAGAGAAAAAGAGAGTATGTGTTTATATAATTTGATTAATTACAAAAATACATTGTACATGCACTTTTATTTCAGTGTCAAAAGCTATTTGTATTTTGTCCTTTCTAATTCTATAAACATTAAGTAAGATCATGTTTTTTTATATTTTAAACGACGAGTTTATAATTTTCATTCACTTTAGGTTGAAGTTTTAGTTTTAAGAAAATCTAAAAAAATGTTGTTCAGAAGTTTTTGAGGGTATGAAAATCGATAAACTATTATTATTATTATTATTATTATTATTATTATTATTATTATTATTATTATTATTATTATTATTATTATTATTATTATTATTATTATTATTATTATTATTATCTATTGTCACAATGCGATGACTGTGCCACAATTTGGCATTGATGTCGTTGTAATAAAGTTCCAAATATAACTTTTAGGTTTATGTATTGGATTGTTTACTGCTGATATCTAAATAATATCTATCACGATATTTTGATAACAGCTTTATTACTTTTACAGTGTATTCGGTTGTTTTATTTTATTGCAAAAATATTATGTTTTTTTATTTCGTCACACAAAATCCTTTCTCATGACAAAGTTATAGCACCATCCAAACAGATAAATACAATGTCTTCTTTTTAGGACGGTATCGAGAACGTATTATCACGCAACAATACAACTTATTTTAATTGCTGTTCAACCGGAATGACATTCAAATCAATCTTAAACGAAGTCTTTAGCTATGAATCGTTGACTTTCCGAAATAACATTCATTCTATGCTGACATATCGAGATTCTGCATCTGACATGTTCTGATAATTCTTTAATCAAAGTTTTGTTTTTAGAAACAAAGACAAGGAAAAATACATTTATTTTGTTCTCCTGTGTTGGCAGATTATTGACAAAAACACGAAACAATGTTATTTGACAGTTGTGATATATTTAGAGTTAGTTGGAGATTGTCATCACAAGATATGTGAGGCAAACTGAGAATGATTGTATTTTAGGATTTCTTTAGCACGATAGAAGAGTATACCGAACTTTTTCATCTTTGTTGTTCAATAATGGAATGGTACTTAGATATGCACCTAAGATATTTCTTGTTTTACTGGCTTGTTAAGTCTCAGTTGTTTCAGAATAGTTTGAATATACGTTAAATGCAAGTTAATATAACATATTTATGCCCCAAAGATATCTTTTAGACGATTTATCTACGAAAAAAATGTCAAAACTTTGGACGATTGATCTACGAAAGAATTTCAAAAAGGTTCTCACTTAAACACAGAATTTTGAAATTATTTCTGATAAGACATAAACTTAATAAAATTTAAAAAAATAAATATGTTAACTAAGGATTGACCTCATGATACAGATAAACTAGTAATATACCTCATGCAATAACGTTTGAACCTTTGTTACGTCACAATCGACGATAACATGGGATTCGCCTTTCTGCTTCATGTCTTTGAACATTGTGATGTAACTGGCTTCGTAGGGATCAAGTTTTCGGACTGTGATTTTGTACTCGATCCCTTTTGTCGCCTTCAGAACCTCTTGAAGCCTCAGCAAGCCTAAAATCAACAACAAGTCATGATTATCTAGGATCAAAACTTCTTAAAGGTAGAATAGATTAATATTATATACAGCGTTACAAGTCGTTTGAAGATTAAAATATTTCCAGTTATTCTCAACTGTAAAAAATGCATTGTTGACTCAACTGTCAAAATGCATACAAGGACACTGAATAATCATATACGTTTGTCATCAGTTGAATATTGGTAAGCTTGTGCAAGGACCACGATAGTGGTGCACCTATGACAGATTACAATATAAAAAAGTTAACTTTAAATACAAGTCTATACGGACATAAACATGGATATCATCAGGACTCTATAAACAATAATTATTACAATCAATAAGTTGTCTTTAAGTTTCGCATCCTTACGATTAGTACTCCAATTCTGGCACTAATTCTGTGTATTGAAATATTGAGCTGATTAACGTTGTCAAAGTGGCGCACGCTTATAGGTATTGCAGTTCGATAATGATGTTATGTAAGCCATGACATAAAACTATCATTCGATTTCATGCTGAAATGCACTGTTCAGGTTAAAAAAATCTTTAAAATCCGAGTGTACTCGATGTGGCCACAAACTATTTAAATTTATAGTATTACAATGTTGCACAATATTGTCAAGATTTTATTTTAAGAGTGAGAAATAAATTAATGAGATTAGCTTCTTTAAAACATTTTGATACTATTGTGTACTTTTTCAGTATCTGACATAACATTTGTATGTATGAGTCTGTTTGAGATGTAATTTCTGTGATTTCTAGATTAAAATTTTAAACATGTTTTAACCTATTGCTTTGGCTACATGCATATACATCTATCTATATTCCACCATTTGCCGAGGCACATAAGACTTACCGTACTAATATACAATATCAACAATTAAGTTAATAATGTAAAAAAAATAGTAATTCATCAATATATAGGCAACTGAAATAAAAACCACACACGCAAACTGTTTCTAAATGTGAATTTTCAAAACAAGTATTAAAATGTTCCATGTTTCCATGGTAAGGGTAAATCGGTCTGACTAATGACAGCATGATGTTTGTTTCGTGAGACGAGTGCATATTTGCTGTGACATGCAACTTCCAATGTCAAAAGTGTAGAACATCTTCACAGAATAACAAATATTGAGGGTGACACCTGACACATTCAATGTCGTGTTTTTGCGAGGAAATCTGTAGAAATATAATTGATATAAATGTTTCGGTATCCGCATCTGGTAATATTTTTATGAAAATATCGAAAAGAAAACACGTTTGGTTTTACGTTTAACCCAACAGTTTCGGATACTAAAGCATTGCCTACCACAGAATGACAAGTATATATCCAAATATAACGCAGTAACGACCTATTATTTTATTATGATGGTGCCCGAATAATACAGAACAACGAAAAAAGAAATGGTATAGTAGCTGTTCACAAAATGCAGGAATAAAACCCCATCATATTTCAAATTTTGCACCTTGTTCAGGGTTGGGTTGTTCATATGTGAACATAGGGACGTAAATGTGAGGTTGGTTTACCCATGAACGTGGTATAACACCTCTGTGAAAATTATATTTTTCCTTTGACTTAAAAATGGTGGTACATTGTTACCTCTAGGGTCTGTTTTTATTTTTTAATGTTTGTTTTGTCTTTCTTTTAAAAGTTTGAACTGTAAATCGTACTCTATTTATCTTCAAATATTCTGTATGGAAAGGGACTTGCTCTATTTCTATGTGACTTTCCCCGATATGCGTATTTAACGTTAATTAATGAGGAAGTCCAGTCAAAATACTTAATGTTTATTCCATCAATATAAGCAATTATTCATGCCCATTCTTGCAATCAAATTATTAGAATAACGTAAACGTCTAGCACACGGAGTTCTCTATCCTTTCCTATAAATATCAATTCGTTTTCTGGGGGAAAGAGTGATTTCTTTTTCTTTGTTGACAAGATATATGTTGTTAGATAAAAAACAGACGAAAAATTCATAAAACTCACCACTGTATCGCTAATGATAAAAAATTGTTACAGGAAATATTTTAGATAAAGGTTATTAGAACAAAAGACTAATCTATAACGAGATTTCAATGACCGAGCAATAGAACCGTGTGGTTGGCAGATGAAGGTCTCGGCGACATTGTGATTTGTTATGTACAAAACCAGGCTTCATTAACCAATTTATTAATATTCTTCCGGAAAAATCAAGCTGGTCAATCGCTTGTATTTACATGTTGCCTTAGTGAATTAGCGACGTTGAGCGAAATAGAATTACAAAATATTACAGACGAAATAGCATTAAAAAACATTACAGACGAAATAGCATTACAACACATTACATTAAAAAATAAGTGAAGGTGCTGCGAAGCAGAATGCGTAGCAGCCCGACCAATTCTAAGGAATCTTAATCAGTTACAGCATGACCAATAAATATAAATTCTGCATTACAGCTCCGTTTATTGACATTGTTTACTTATGCAATCATTCGATATGGCTATCAGAAGGCACACTCAGTTTCACGTAATTACTAATTAATTACCATCATCATCCTCATATATTACAGTGAACTTCTTCC
Source organism: Corbicula japonica (assembly GCA_038501625.1). Taxonomy (NCBI): domain Eukaryota; kingdom Metazoa; phylum Mollusca; class Bivalvia; order Venerida; family Cyrenidae; genus Corbicula; species Corbicula japonica. Next base: position 66,262 of record JAZAYU010000035.1, on the reverse strand, counting down.
AGCCCCAGAAGTTGAGGATATCCGCATAAGCACGGCTCAGCACCGTGTAATCTGGATATAGACTCAGGGAAAAGTAGTCCCTGTTTTCTCGTGCGTCCCACTGGGCATTGAGATGTGGAATCTCGTACGAGTTGCAGATTGACTGCACGTGCGCTCGTGGAATCTTGGTTACTGGTCCAAAAACGGCAGCGATGCCTTCCTTCATCTGTCGACATACTGCAAGTCAAAAATTAAATGATTGTAATAATTAATTGCTTGACAAAAAGATATTCTATTACAATGCTTCACATAGCATAGTGCTAAAGGATAATCATAATGTAACTTTATGTCTTGGTGAGTTATTACTACCATGCACAATTAAGTAGTAACATTTATTAATAATATGGTCTTTATTTATTTTGATATTACAATGTAGCTGTCTAAAAAATAATAACATGATAAGATAGTGATCTTCAATAAAATATATAACGCGTAAAGATAATAACTAAATATATAGGATCGGAACTGGAAATAATCAGCACAGACAAATCAAAAGAATATTAGGGGCGAATAAAACAAAAAATAACATGCAATCCACAACAGGAAAAACAATTTATTATCAAATAAGCTTTGTTAGTAGAAGACATGCTTTGAAATGTTAATTGTGCATGAAACAAAGTAAAATACAAAGTTAAATGCATAAGTAATTAGTTCTTCCTAATATTAATTGTGTTTTAAATCCAATAGTAAAATTGCATCCAAAATGTGCTCTTAAGGAGTGCACAACTTTAAAGTAATAACATGATTGTTTGTCTTTTTAAATAATTATCTACCTTAAGAGTCTGAGTTTGAATTTACTGCGTTGAATCCATCCATGAAAATGCCAAATATAAGTATTACTAAATTCTTCAGTGTTAAGATGATCACACGAATCCGTAGGAGACCTCTTAAAGAAATTATAGATACATATGTTCTGCCGATGATGTAAATAGTAACATAATTTACATTCATGAGTATTAACCACATAGTCCATAGAGGTGTAAAATATTGTTGTATATAAGTCTGTCTAAGAAATGACTGAACGCATTTATAAAATAGTAAAAAATAAATGTAACTTTGATAACCAAGAAGTGACCTTGCCCTTTATAATAATGGATAATATTTTGCTCTTTATTGTTTTTGATTCTCATTGAAGCTGTTTTGTTTTTTTTCTTTTTTATTAAATGTCTGTTTATGTAGAAATATTCTAGTTGCCTTTTTTTTTTGCTTTTGGTCCAAATCGATGTGTTCTATACCTGATCATCTTATAGAGTGGCGGACTTAACTACCGAAAGTTAGTGATCGTGGAATGTTGAATAAATAAATCATCAACAATGTCTGAAACCTCTTCAAATAATAACACACACTAAAACAAATAATTATATTAATAAATAAAAGTAATTCTTCAATGTAGAAAATACGTCATATGTAAACGGAAGTGGTTTCTTTAGTCTTAAAATGAGTTAATCGTTCTGCTCGTTGGAAGACACACTGATGATGAGCCCGCTTAATTTTGATTAATTGTTTCACACATGGATGAAAGAGAGATTAACATCAAAATTACAATGGCTAATATAATAAAAATAATGGAAATGTGGATAAACAGAGAGGTATGTCTGGTTACACAATGATAACAAACATAGTGCTAAAAATAGATCTATGTGACCTCTGCAACTTACAAAGTTTAAAAATAGTCCGTCTACAGTAAGGCGAGTCCCAGTGTACGGATGTGTAGTCAGAACAATTTACTTGAGAATTGAGCCTTTGTGGAGTAAGTGTTGCGGAAACTATTGAATATAAAATAAAAGAACACAACATTACTTGGAAGCTGTTAGGAGAGATAATGTATTCATAAATATATAAAACTAGACTAAGGAAACGTGCAACACTGTTACTGCTGCTGATAAAATAGTTTTACTGATTAATGTAAAGAAGAATAAATGATAATGGAGTTGTGTATATGATAACCTTTGTTTAGTTGATGATAATATATGAATTATTAGGAGCAAACTTCTAAAATATAACTACAGGGATGTTTGCATTCAGATAATTCTTCAATTAACATGTAACAATATACCAAAACATATTCCCATGCAATTGCAATTTCAACATCTAAGCACATATTATTGCAACAAATATAGCATTCTTAGGAAAAAACAAATAACAAGCCTGGCCCCCGTCCCAACATCCTGCGTAGGTCATTTTTGTATTCAAAGTTCAAAATGCCTTTTTTAAAGAAAAACCTATTTTGGAGCTTGAAAATTCCCTATAATAATTAATACAAGGTAAAAAAACTAACACAAATAAATCGCCACAAGAATTTGTAAAGGTAAAGCAAAATTATGATAAAAATAACGTTAAGCTCCTGCAGATTAAACACCTAATAGGCTATTTTGAACGGGACCAGGATGATGTCAGGATTATGCCAGTCTCTCTCTCTCTCTCTCTCTCTCTCTCTCTCTCTCTCTCTCTCAAGCTGTCATATAAAATGCTTATTCAAACGTGTAGGTAATTATTATTAAATAATTAAACCACTAAATGCTACCAAAGGTATCCTAGTAACACTGATTGCCAGATACAGTGTATGTTCTTTCTGTGACTTCTGATATTTGTTTGCAGTTTTGGTTAATCAGTGACTTTCCTTATTTGGAGCTTCCTTAAAGTTTATTTTATTGCTTGGTAAAAAGTCATACCGTACTTCAATTCAGTGTTTATCTCTTTTATTTATGGAGCATAATATTTTTTATTCAGTTTTGCTCAAAACCGGTCATAACCAGTGGTAGGAGGTGTACGGCATTTTGAAATATCGAGTATCCTTCACGAACGGACACAAACTAAATCTGATACTGATAAGTTGTGTGGTATTTCAAGAAAGACCCCCCCCCCCATTACAATCACAAAAACAGTCGTTAAGTTCTGTGTTGTGGCCGTAGAACCACGCAACGTCGATTCATAAATGTTTATTACTACTGGCCTCTTGCGATCATGAAGCGGATTAAACTTAGCCCAAGTATAAAGTAACGTCATAACCGGTGCCGGAGAACTCTTTTTAATGTTAATGTACAGAAACCCGCGTGATCAAGCTGACACAAAACTAGTCTTATATTCTGCCATCCGAAAGTTCCTTCACAGTCCTCCAATAAGAAACTCCACAAAATCAATAGATGATGTGACACTATGACAATCACTCTAAAACGCCACCAATCAGTACTTTCAGTGCTTTGATTCCATATAGTTTTATATAAAAAAAAAGTATTGTGTTTCTGTTATCGAGAAAATAACTAATAACTAATGACCTCGCATGAACCTTTATCTTTGAACCTCCTGAACCGAAATTAGTGCTTGTTTGTAGAGGAACATCTGACAGTAAATGTTACTGATGACGCTGATGTGACTCTCTAGTCTGCAGAATTTGGCGTTAGGTCAAAAATGATAAATGAGAATCTGTACAAATAATTTTCTGTATCAAACATTGTAAATGCTGTCACATATTCTTATTAACTACATGAAAAAATGTTTTATGTTGGTTTTAATTTTATGTTTTTCATTGCATTGTAGAGTGTTTTAGTTAAATAAATTTGGTGTTCTTGCTATTTCAAAAACGTGGAATAGCATTTTTACTTTCTATGTTTTGCCGAACTACCTATTGTTTACACTTGTTACCTCCCTGTTCCAAATTTTCAAATTTGTCTGACAAGAAAACATAATTACAAAAAATTTGTTCCAGCGAAAAATCAATTTTATTTAACGACTGAACATCAGTAACTGACATTTTCACGATTGAAGTGTTCTTTCTAAAATAATTATCATGAAAGTTTTAAAATTAAAGTTCAATAACTTGATGCTATTACGTCTATATTTTCAGTCACTCTACCTGCTCGCTTTACAAAACAACGCTGTATTTAACTTTCAGTGTATGTGAATATATGCCTTTGTCTGTAAAAAGGTGAAATAAGCATATTAGGAATTGACACATTCAGAAAAAAACAGCCTCCCAAAACACAGTCAAGAAGAAGAGAGAGGGAGAGAGCATGGTAAATAAAATGATCAGTTTAAGAAAAGAAACCACAAACAATTAACAAAAATGAAAACCGGAGAGGTTACAGCCTTGGAACGGTCAGTGGCAAATCAAATTGCCACTGGGGATTTAAACCAGGTTCTAGGGTGCTGTCATAAGTGTAGGATGAACCTCTCTTTCTCTCACTAATTTTCTCCAACCCTTCTTCACCCGTACCAATTGACTACATTTGCCTTTTCAAAAATATAGGGCACCACTTAATGCATATTTTTGCTTTCAATAGGATGTTGTTTCGTTTCCTTATGATTACGATTAAATACATATTGCAATATATTGGTAAAGACAACGCAGTCAGCAATATTTAATAAAACCACACTTTATAAAAACGCGTGCAGTATTTGCCAAGTATTACTGGTCTTGTGTAATTATAATGGTATGGTTTATTGAGATTTGATTGATCAAACTTGGCGCCAGTACCGGCTTAAACGATATCAAACATGCAACTGAATCGACGTTCCAACGTTCCTTTATACCAATTTGTTTTATTTGCTTGTATCTTTCACGACATTTGCGGAGAAATTGCTTAGTTGAGCAACAGTTTGTGAAAAGATAATAATTACTGTGGATGAACTTATATTCCTGGGCTGAAGGTTATAAAGCTGAGCAAGGAAACCAGTCTCAAATCTCATGCATCTGATTGGCTGAAATGGCGACTGGTCGCCATTTCAGCCAATCAGATGCCTGAGATTTGAGACTGGTTTCCATGCTCAGTTTTATAACCTTGGGCACTGGGCATAAAATTTCGTAATTTTCCATAAGACACCATTTTGTGAGTACTTAAACTCGTGGATCTCAATTACCCAAACTACGTTCAAGTTCGATTCCTTATTACTACCAGCTTTATATTTTGGATCGATCTGCCAACGAAAAAAACAACAACATTAGTACCCTGCGATAAGGCCACGATTTTTGAACATTTTACAGTATTCGACATTAAGGTATATTGGCGTGTTGGCGTCGTTAACGTGTACCACCACGATATGGAGGGTCTTTAAAGGAACAGTAGATCAGACAGGAGCAGCCATTTTTCAGTCATCCGAATTGTAATGCAAGTCGAATATTATTCTCGCTGTTATCCGCAGGTTCCTTGTTCGATGTCAAATGAATTGTAATAGATAACAAATAAAGTTGTTTTAAAGTAAATGACGATTGGTTCTTTTTGTAATGTGTTGCGCGCACGATCTCAGCGAAAATAAATGAATACGGTTTCCAACGAAGGAGATGATTACAAAAACATACATCATTTTCATACGGTGTTTGTTTTTAGAATCCGTTATAGTTTATTTTGATTTTCATATGATAATAATAATATTTCTACGTCTTTGGACGGAAGTCATGCTGAACAGTTCTATAGAAGATTAGTAAAATATATCTTGATCTCCGCGTAATATACCCCTCAAATACATACTTGACTGGAACAATAATATTCAACAATGCAACACAAGATGTTTAAAAATCTTGTGGATATAGAACACAATTAACTTTCACAAATTCTTTGACCTTGTCATTCCATCGCATTCAATAAACCTTTCCACACACGATCTTCTCAAGCAGAGGCCAAAGCACAATCAACCATTTCACACTCTGAACTTCACAAATAGACCTAATATACATAATTAATCTTCAAACACTCCGACTTTCCAAAATCAATTTTCACACTCTTCGACCTTGACCTGGAAAAAAGTCAAGAGTAACCACAAAGAACGGTCCCTGCATTCATACATCTTATGGCATATATTCGATGATCTGATAAGGTATATTAGACTGTGTTTTTATTAGAATGGATAGTTTCTGTAAAACGTTACCAATATTAAGGAAAGTAACTCTCACGTGAACTTTTTTGATATTTATGATTTCCCTTATCATCTCTAAGATTTGTTATTACATTTGTATTTGCTCGCCAAAGATAAGAACAAAACAAAAATATACACAAATTGAATGAGTAACAACTTTCGATAACAAATTGAAACAAGAGGGTCCATAGGACCCTGGGTCGCTCACCTGTCAACAACTGCTCAATGCTTGCAAGAGTTTTGTGCAAGTATGGTAAATCAAGTCAAAAAATAAAGCTGCTATTGTGAAAAGGTCAAAATAGCTTACTCTGGCTCTTTCAAGGGCCATAACAATGGAACCCATTATGGAATCTATGGATAAACATTTTGACCAAGTTTGAAGAAGATCAGACCAAAATTAAGACCGCTAGAGTGAGGACAAGCTTTTCTATAATTGGACCAAGTGACCTAGATTTCAAGGTAAAATGACCCAGTTTCGAACTTGACCTAAATATCATTGAGATAAACATTCTGACCAAGTTTAAAGAAGATTGCACCAAAATTAAGACTGCTAGAGTGCAGACAAGCATTTTCTATAATTTGACCTAGTGACCTATATTTCAAGGTCACATGACCCAGTTTCGAACTTGACCTAGATATCATTGAGATAAACATTCTGACCAAGTTTAAAGAAGATCGCACCAAAATTACGACCGCTAGAGTGCAGACAAGCTTTTTCTATAATTTGACCTAGTGACCTAGATTTCAAGGTAACATGACCCAGTTTTCCACTTGACCTAGATATCAGCGAGATAAACATTCTGACCAAGTTAAAATAGATCGCGCGAAAATTACAACCGCTAGAGTGCGGAAAGCTTTTTCTTTAATTTGACCTAGTGACCTAGATTTTAGGGTCACATGACCTAGTTATGAACTTGATCTAGATATAATTGAGATAAACATTCTGATCAAGTTTAAAGAAGATTGCACCATAATTAAGACTGCTAGATTGCAGACAAGCTTTTTCTATAATTTGATCTAGTGACCTAGATTTCAAGGTCACATGACCCAGTTTCGAAATTGAAGTAGATGTCATTGAGATAAACATTCTGGCCAAGTTGAAAGAAGATCCCACTAAAATTAAGACCACTAGAGTGCGGATAAGCTTTTTCTATACTTTGACCTAGTGACCTTGATTTCCAGGTCACATGACCCAGTTTCAATCTTGACCTAAATGTCATTGAGATAAACATTCTGACCAAGTTTGAAGAAGATCCCACCAAAATTAAGACTCTAGTGTGCAGACAAGTATTTTCTTTAATTTGACCTGACCTAGTTTTAAGGGTCACATGACCCAGTTTCAAACTTGATCTAGATATCACTGAGATAAACATTCTGACCAAGTTTGAAGAAGATTGCACCAAAATTAAGACTGTTAGAGTGCAGACAAGCTTTTTCTATAATTTGACCTAGTAACCTAGATTTCAAGGTCACATAACCCAGTTTCGAACTTGACCTAGATATCATTGAGATAAACATTCTGACCAAGTTTAAAGAAGATCGCACCAAAATTAAGACTGCTAGAGTGCAGATAAGCTTTTTCTATAATTTGACCTAGTGACCTAGATTTCACGTTCACATGACCCAGTTTCGAAGTTGACCTAGATATCATTGAGATAAACATTCTGACCAATTTGAAGAAGATCACGCCAAAATTAAGACCGCTAGAGTGCAGACAAGCTTTTTCTATAATTTGACATCGTGACCTAGATTTCAAGGTAACATGACCCAGTTTCGAACTTGACCTAGATATCATTGAGATAAACATTCTGACAAAGTTTGAACAAGATCCAATTAAAATTAAGACCCCTAGGGTGCAGACAAGCTTTTTCTTTGATTTGACATAGTGAACTTGTTTTAAGGGCCACATGACCCAGTTTCGAACTTGATCTAGATATCACTGAGATAAACATTCTTACCAAGTTAAAAGAAGATTGCACCAAAATTAAGACTGCTAGAGTGCATACAAGCTTTTTCTATAATTTGACCTAGTGATCTAGATTTCAAGGTCACATGACCCAGTTTCGAACTTGACCTAGATATCATTGAGATAAACATTCTGACCATGTTTAAAGAAGATCACACCAAAATTACGACCGCTAGAGTACGGAAAGCTTTTTTCTATAATTTGACCTAGTGACCTATATTCCAAGGTAACATGACCCAATTTCGAACTTGACCTAGATAACATCGAGATAAACATTCTGACCAAGTTTAAAGAAGATCACACCAAAATTACGACCACTAGGGTGCGGACAAGCTTTTTCTTTAATTTGACCTAGTGACCTAGATTTCAAGGTCACATGTTCAGTGTCGATCTTGACCTAGATATCATTGAGATAAACATTCTGACCAAGTTTAAAGAAGATCGCACCAAAATTACGACCGCTAGAGTGCGGACAAGCTTTTTCTATAATTTGACCTAGTGACCTAGTTTTTAGGGTCACATGACCCAGTTACGAACTTGATCTAGATATCATTGAGATAAACATTCTGACCAAGTTTGAAGAAGATTGGACCAAAATTACAACCGCTAGAGTGCGGACAACAATTGAGAACGGACGGACGGACGGACGACGGACGACGGACGAAGGCCCCTCACAAAAGCTCACCCTGTCGCTATGCGACAGGTGAGCTAATAAAAAAGAACCATCTAACTGGGTGCCAGGCAATGTTGTGGCCTGAAACTTGCTCTTCAGAAAATCCAGTCAGTTTGAATAAAACTAGAGTTGACCACTGGCTAGTTCATCAACAACCTCAAGTACCAAACAGTTAATTCACACAATGAATTCTAGAAAGAAGGCGGCAATCTACTGAAGCTGTGCACATTAATTATACATGTACAAAGGTAACGTTAATGATGCTTTAATTGCATGCTTAAAATCATGTCAATCTGACTGTAAACCTTTTAAACTACATTTATGATGAGTTAACAGTTGATATCAAAATATAACAAGAAACAAATGGGGAATATTTTCTGCCACAAGCCATTTCAAAGTAGGGCTAATGAACTATATAAAAACATCACCGGATGTTCCTACTCAGAAATGGCTGACAATAAATAGTCCCCATTTGTTGATATTTTAAAGGCATTAGACGGCAAGTATAGCCTAAAAGAGATTTTTAGTAAATAGCATGCCTTTTATCGACACACTTATATACAAGTATTATTTGCCTATTGAGTACGACATATACATTTCTTAAAGACAAAATAACAATATATAGACCTAGACTACGCAACCGCGGCGCACGTAAAATTCGAAAAATTGTGAAATTGATCGGATACTTCCGTACTTGAATTTAAATGGAACACTTGGAGATAGTCTAAGTAGACACTGTTTCATAATTAAAAGCAAGCCATATAATAATACTTAAAATGTAAGTGTTAAGAACATAGAAGTGAATTAGTAAAACTCCTGTCTTTTTAAAGTGCCTTACATTCTTGTCAAAGTGCCTTAACATTTGAGGAATTGATTCATGACATATTCTTTAAAGGGTCGTTTTCCATCCCCAATCACCCAGCTACTTCCTAGAAAATCATACGTACAGCCATAAGGGGCACAAAATTATATAAACTATACATAGCACAAGTAGCGTTTCCAAACAAAAATAGAACACATGTCAATCACAAATAATATAAGCATTTTTATCGCCAAACCACAACCTTAGAAAGATACTACTCGAATAATATATAAACAAAGACTCATACCTTCTCTGTTAGCTTCGAAGCTGTCGTGGGCTACAGTATGTACAACATGATGAACGATCATCCGGCTTGAGCCAACCATCTGGCGCAGGTTCACCTTCTCTATTGCCGCTTTGAACGCCAGCTCTTGTGCCTCGAACTCGGGTTCAAACAGTCCAGCTGAAAATATATTTAAAAATTACATATTCAAAATCACAACATTCGCCAATCTTTTAGTTTGAATAGCAATAGACACAATGTACGGTTCTATATTTTAATCGTGTTGTAAGTGCTATGGGCAACAGGGTAAGTTTCTTTCACGTATTCCTTTTACCCATCTGTTGTGTTTAAGTTCTAACTAATTTGATATAATAATGCGGCAAAAGACATTCCGTACTGATGAGAGGAGAAAAACAGCCTTTTACTGAAAGTAAAAATCGAACACCGGGCAACATGTTAGTTTTAAGAAGTAATGTCATTACATGTTTAATTGAGCTTAGTTACTCTGTACATGTTCAGGTACTTTAGTTAATGCTTGTGTTAAACTTTAAGTATTCAATCCGATTTTAGAAATGTAAGTCAAAAAGGATGAATTCAATAACTAAGTTGGCTAAGTTGGTCACAGAAAATCTTTCTGTTCATTGCCTAATAACTTTGCTTTGCCCTGCTCTTTTTATAAACACACTGTTTCAGGATTTAAATATCGTTTGCAATCGAAACCCGGGGTCTTTATTGTTGTTGGCCAGTGCCCAAGATCACAAAACTAAATCTGGAGATCAGTCTCAAATCTCAAGCATCTGATTGGCTGAAATGGCGACAAGTCGCCATTTCAGCCAATCAGATCCTTGAGATTTGAGACTGATCTCAAAACTTACTTTTGTGATCTTGGGCCCTGGTTTATTTATATATTTTAAACTTGCCTTAAGGACTGATCGTTTCTTATTGAGAATTAAGCATCGTCGAGAACTGCTTGTCATGGGGTATGTGAAAATCGCCTGTGCCCAAGGTTATAAAACTGAGCTTGGAAACCAGTCTCAAATCTCAAGTATCTGATTGGCTGAAATGGCGACTGGTCGCCATTTCAGCCAATCAGATGCTTGAGATTTGAGACTGGTTTCCGTGCTCAGTTTTATAACCTTCAGCCCTGCAGTTTATGTCATGTAATCTTCATCCCGATGTTCACTGAATTTGTAATACAAAATCATAGAATAAAATTTAGATTTTTTTTCGATGTTTAACTGAGTCTCTCTCACGTGGTTTAACATTGCTATTCGGTCAAATAAAAACTAAGCGCTGTTTATTAAATGAAATGCAATCGGCATTATAAGCTATGCTTGATTTATATTGATTGATGGGAAACAGGTTCTCGTCCTATAGTCAAAGCAGGGGATTTCAATCAAGAAAATCAGCAAGGAAGTATGAAATGTGCATGCTAAACACACAACATTCCACAATTGTTGTTATTGCACCACATGTCTTGCATTTACAAAACAAGACAATTACAAAACAAGACAAAACACCGTATAAACAAAAATATTGACACAAGTGTCTGGCATTTACAAAATAAGTAATAGAATTTGTATAAATAAAAAAAAAACCTACTGCCATTAAAGGATGCTAGAAGGTTAACAATAATCGTTATATTCAGAATAGCATCAGAGATACAAAACTGAGATATTATTGTGCAATTCCAACGGTTAAACACAGATTTCAACTAAACGTCAGACATGAATGCCAAGTGTTTTAGCTCACGACATCGTTTTTTTTTTCAATTTATGTTATCCTTTACTCCCAGCTAAAGCTCACACGCAGCTAGTATGATACATAACATGTATTTTCGACGTAAATAATTATATAATTATAAAAGTTAAATAATTCGTCTTCCTTAAACATAGAAGGATTTCTCTTTTAAACTTACAATTTAAAATTTTAACTTTTTCTTTGTGTGTCTCATTTATTATTTTCATTTAATATTAGAAATAACAGATGCAGAAGATTCATTTACATGAAACATTTTTGTCCGAAAGTGAATAGCGAATTAAATATAATTTTATCCGGATTCTTAGCTGTCTTTTATTGTTTTATCATTTTGTTATTGTTTTTCACCATGTCTAACAAAACATTTTGCTCTAAAATGCTCTAAAAATGAATTATGACTGCACTCTACTTCAGTTTATAATGATTATTGCAACGAAGAGCTTAAAACTGCATTCAGGTAGATATTAAACAACGCAATCTGCCACCTGCCGTACTTATTCTTCAAAGAAACTAATTCATCTATTTGTAAAGCTACATATTTTATAAACTGCAAAGACAAGTGCATTTGTCTGATGGAATCGATCCGACAATTATTCAAACGCAGAATGATGCCGATCACTTTGTTTAATGTCAAGTTGTTAATGCAAATTCAGAATCTCTGTAATTTGTAAACTATCAGCAATTTAATATCAAATCATAATACAATAAGACAGAGAGAGAGAGAGAGAGAGAGAGAGAGAGAGAGAGAGAGAGAGAGAGAGAGAGAGAGAGAGAGAGAGAGAGAGAGAGAGACAGACAGAGAGGGAGAGACAGACAGACAGACAGACAGACAGACAGACAATTTCGTGGTGTCCGAGGCGTTTAAATTATTACGTTTCATTTTAATCGATCGGGTTTTCAAAGTCCATTTATTTGCAATATTTCTAGAGTGACAAAATAGGTAACAATTACAAAGAATGTCACCGGATATAGGTACATGTTGCAATTGACGAATCTTGCATGCACATTACTTATTAACAAACGCGTAAGTATATCCTAACGTCTCGGCAAACAATAAGCTGATCCATATCTTATATGTAAATTGACATTGGATCGACGATACATCGAAACTAATAAATAAAAATTGCAAAAATTTGGTCATGGCAGTATCGAAGGTTAAATAACTTCTCATACTTGAAGACGTTATTTCATAATTATTTTGCTTTGATGTTCTTTTTATCTTTATGAACCCGAACAGCTGGGTAGAAATCAATTAATTGGCAATCATATATTTTTTCTTCAGAATATAACACGAAAGAAGGATTGTATAAATCGTAATATTTACGAAACAATTGTGCCACCTTTAGCTCTATAACAAATACATTGTGTACTGCAACAGAATGTTTTATATAAAGATTTGCTTTTCATATCTGTTTCTCTAACAATGTCAAATCGACCAGCTATAAAGTCTTCTTAGGTCTATTTGCACACGCGGATGTTATCAAATTGCTTATATAGGATAAACGTCAAGTTTCCATGATTAAGATATGGTTTATTACTTCAGCAAAGAGCAGATATATTGGCTATCGATATGTATTCGAAGAACATGTTCCTCCTAAATGTCGTGTATGTATCAATTTCGTGTCAGATACGGAAAATGTTAAGAGAACGTATTGGTGCGTTATAACTGTGGATTGCCCAATCTAGGAAAATAAAGACGTGATTTCTATTTAATGTTTGCCTTAACTCATAGCAGGGTACGTGTACAGTATACACTCCGAATACATGTACCTGTTCAATCGAGTCTTCTTCATTTTCTAACTGACTTTCAATCAAAATCATGTTCCTGAATTTGTTTCTATTACGCCAGGAAAAGCTCTTCACATATTTGCAACACTTAACTAATAGTACTTAACAAGAACGTGATTCAGGTACTCAAGCACCCAGGTATCCATCACCCGACAAGTCAAATAACTAACTCCGTTAATGTGTGAGACATACCTTTCTGTTATTCTATGGTTAATACTTAAGGGAATCAATGCAGAGCATGGTGGAAGCTGTTCTAAATGAAAGTTGAGTTAAGTTGGTGCAGTTTTCGTTCGCAGATCTAATTCGATAGTTTGTAATTTTGCAAATAAATTGGGACAGACAGAACGCATCAAGCTGAAATACAATCAGATTATCAGAAATAGTTGATTAAACGCGAAATCAGTTAAGACCAATTGTTCCATTTCTATAGAAAGGCGAATCAAACCTCAATCCGTCACTTTTGACGAGAATAGATTCCATTCCCAGACGAAATACAAATGTATACAAAACAATACTACGCCTGCTTACCATCGGCGTATAGAGAGTACCATTAGTGACAACAGTGAAATAAAATTCGATTCAGACAAATGCCTCTTGTCAAAATATAATAGTGCATTGCCCTTTCATAAGCTCCTGTCTGATCACCTTAAATAGTTAGGGGTTTATGGAATTACTGGGACTATCAATCAATGCGTGCGTATTGCATGTTTTAGTTAAATTGTAAAATGGTTTATCATAGTATCTACTTTTCTTAAAACATCATAGGTGTACCGGCATACAATGCTATACAACGAAACGTTTGAAAATGTCATTCATAATGACAGAAGACATTTTAAAGGTTACAAAAAGACATTTCCAGAATATACTCTTACACTTTGATGCAGGTACGTATGTTCAACTCAGCTGTTACTGTATCATTAAATTTCGCTGAAAATTTCTTGCAATTAAAAATTGTAATACAATCTGCGAGATCAATGGGGAATTATAAAAACTGTAAAACTTCCAGCGAAAACTAGGATGCCGCATGGTAACTTTGTATAATTGTGTTAGATATCGGAGCTTGAACTAGGATTGTGCATTGCAATGTAATTCAAATCAGTAACTATGTATAATGGTGATTTGCAATTTTGAAACAAAAAAATGGAAATGTGTATGTCCAAATTCGGGAGTCAAATATTTTCGAATGTCAGATAGGAATGGCAAATATTTTTTTGACAATCATTGTAAAAATATTTGCGTGAATATCATTGATGTTAGATATTATCAAGAATTAGCGCTGCGCACGCGCAAAATATGAGATATATCATTCGGAACTATCGTGACATAGTAACATTCTCCTGATCAAAAGAACAAACATACAAACAAAGTTTTATTCAGATAGTGTAATTCTGCCTTGGAATGTTTTGTTTCTGGACGGACTGATCGTATTGGGGAATAAAATGATGCCATATTTAATGTAGGTTAAGGATGTTAACTTCTTACAAAACCATGGAGAGACATTAGCGTATCGATGCGACTCCTATAATACTGTCAAATCTTATTTTATTTGTTATAAAAAGCTTATATAGGAGAGACTTTTTTTAGGTCTTACACCATAAGAGGGGGAATACAACGAGAAAAAAGAGAACTGGCACTACTGATAGTAGTAAAAAAGTAAAATAATCTTATCAGGAATCGCTACACTCACGATACACAGCCTCCCCATGCAGCGAAAGAGAAGAAAGGAGGAGGAAGAAGAAAGAAGTTTGTTTTAAGTATTTAAATTCAAATAAGACGCCACAAACAATTAACGAAATAGAGAACCATTAGGGTTACCGCCTTGGTGTCAAATCAAATTGCCACTGGGGGTTTAGACCAGGTTCTAGTGCACCAACTTCACACTTGCCCCAGCAGGTTCTCATATCAACCATCAAGTACAAGTTGTCTTGGTAAAATAACTCCAACCAACCCATCAGCTCGACTATGTTGTATGCAAAGCACGTTTATTAACCAGGCGATCTACCGGTATATACCGGTATCACGCGAAGTTCTGAAGTTCTACCAAAATGAGCAGACTGAAACATTGACACTCAGTCCCAATTCCCCTATCATCAACAACTATTGGTACTACATAATGCTGCAGTTAAATTCAATTTGAATTTAATTCGCACTGTTAAGAAATGTCTCTCTAACCGTTCTTAAAAATATACAAATTCGGGTGTAGTTGATCATAACGCTTTAAGTATACCACACCGGTAACCATAAAACATGCAATATACGGACAACACACTGATTTCGGCATTGAGTGTGACCTTGTGCTTAGTAATTTCAAAAGATAATATCCAATAAGTACGATAAATAAATAGTGTTCATATTGTCACCATGTACCTTCTTAACATGCGAAAGTGTTTAAACTATAATTCTATATCAGTCATGACAATTGTTATTCATTTTTTTAATCCTGTTATTATGTATTAAAAAAGATTATAAGATTGTAAGATTGCTTATAGACTAATAGTCTAAAGTTCATAGATACATTTTACCAGTGTTTAAAATTTATAGCCGGTTATTTGCCAAAAAAGAAACTTAAACCTGTAATTTTACTTTACAACGAACATATTTTCAGATCTATGCCACTTTGATATCGAAAGTGATATTTACTCAATAATAAACTGCTGGAATTGATAAGAAATACATCTTGAAATTACACATCAATAAATCTGACATGCCTGTAGTAGATACTAATCTGTGTTCAAAATGTGTGTTTTAATAACACAGTCGACTGAAAACCGAAATATTTTTTCCATTGAAAAAGAAGGCAAACTGTTAGAATTGCAAATATTGTCAATTTTATTTCGAAATGATGTTCGTCATCAGATCAAAACAGACATAGTTATGAGAAAATTGGAATCTAAATTTCAGTTAAAACTTAACACACACATGCAGACAAACAATCATACAGACTTTCAGACGTATAGGAGCGTTCAGTTTTTTGACTTTGTGGCAGCAATTCTCATTTAAAGAAATAATGTGTTCGTTTCCTTCTTTTTCGCTTGCAAATCTGCTCAAAACCTTAATGTTTATTAACGACCCTCTCTTTTTCAAGATAACGGATGCCCGGGGTCTTTGTGTGTAATTTATTGCCTCTTATAATATTAAATTTGTCTTTGAATACATATTAACTCTTGATCGTGTCCGATAGTTTTAATTTTGATTTAAATAGTGAAATAGTGATTATCCTACAATATATAATCAGCCTAAAACGCAACTTCTAAAAACCCTTGAAACAGCGTAATAGTCTTAGAAAGAATTATCTCTTCAAATGTCCCTCTGTCATTTTGATAATGCATTATGAAATTTATTTCAATCTTTTGGAACTGCTTTACATGTTGCTGCGTGTTGAATGTTTATTTCGAACGTGTTGGCGTTCTGCATCAAAGCTACTTGAGGTGATGCATGCTTCGCTTCCGCGAGATTTAAAATTCGCCGAAAAAAATAAAAACAACGATTATAAAATATATGTGTGTGGTTCAATATAAAAGTTTTGCGTCCATTTAGCAGTTTTGGGCAGTTAGAAGCGATTTCCGGTTTTAAGAACATAAACTTCTTTGGCCGCTTCAATGTGCATGTCCTTACTTTAGAAATAAAACCACGTTTGTTTATTGATAACAACTGGATGATAAGGTTCAATTATTTGTTTCCCAAAGAAACTTACATTTTTATAGAACTATACTAGTGTATTTAACTAGGCTCTTCAACGGTCTATTGAAATTAGAAATTGATAAGTAAAATGTTCAGTCGCCCCAAAAGATCCGATTATAAGAGCAATGACTCCTAGTATAATTACGTTATGGGAAAGTCAAATTGTAAATAGAATTTTAATGAATATAACTTGATTTTCAACAATAATTTTGCCTAACAATATATGTCATACACTAAAAATCTAAAAGAAAAAAAAGAATATAAAAGCCTTGCATGTAAAGAAATTATAATCTAGGTTTTTAGCTAAATATTTTGGTTGGAGTTAACCAATTTCTAACCCTTTACAGAATTTGAGCGTGCACAATAAAAGCATGTAACATGTTAAATACGACACAACATCTCGGATGGATTGGCTCAGAAGCTGAAAAATACTTGGCATGCATTAAGTAATACAGTAGGCCTACATTCAAATAGCTAAGAGGCAAAACATTTCATGGCATGTACAAGGTAGGAATCCTCTATTATTATCATTTAACGATCATTTTGCTACAGAATGAACGGAAGCTGACAGAAATCGAATTTGAATTGCATATTCTGTGACTATTTGAATGCTGGCTATATGGCTACAAAATGACGTCAGGTTTTGAGAACTGGTGAATAACCGATCTGAAAAAATAAACTTGTTTTAGTTAAGTATACAAATATCGTTTCATATCAATGCACATTGAAAGATAAATATTTTATCTTTCAGGATAGTTTAAGCATGCGTGGGCTAGGGAACAAACCGTTTAAAACTGTTAACGCTGCCTCCTAAACATGATGTCCTAAAATCTGTACCGTACGGTACTACCGGTTCAACTTCTCGCACCATAAGGTTAGACTACAGTAATTCAGATGGCACGGGAACCAGTCAATTTTCTCTGGGGTTTGTGCGGACCATTCGATAAAGTAACTCTGTGATTGGTTGAAAATGCAAAAGTATAATAAAAAATATTAAATGACTATGTGAAAATGCACAGTGTATAGAAGAATTTGAAACAAAACATTTGCATTTTTTTGAGTGTATGAAAATTTTTATCTTTAAAAATGGGTAATATTTTGGACAAAGTGAAACTGAAAGTGGCGCCTAGCTGAGGGTGGTGGTATTCCAGTGCATGTCGCGAAAAAGTTTACTAGTTACGCTATATTTTTGTTGTGTTTTTATGATGTCTCTAGTTTAGTATGATGTCTCTAGTTTAGTTTTATTTGCAAAAGTAAGATTTTAAGGCCTTGACCCAATAGCTAATTTAGTATAGGAGATGAAGCTATACTGGGAGTCTATGGGAAATGAATTACTGGCCAATTTCACGAACATGTTGTATGTCCATAAGCGATTTACAGTTGGAAATTATAATGCTTCACTGTTCGTTGCTTCTTTGACAATGTAAACCATCTACTTCTAGTCGGAGTATGTGTCTTAGATTTGTTTTGTTTATTGTTTCCATTACCGAGTGTCTAGAGACGAAAGAATACTGCGTCATATTTTCAGAGTTTTTAATAATATCATAGAAGCTTATAAAAAATATTTGCCATTAATACAATACTCTAGGCAGACATCAAGCAGCCATCAACTAATAGAAAAAAACTTGCTTGTATCAATAAAACATCTCTATTATATCCTTAAAGCCGTTAGTATAATAATGGCTTTACGTATTAGTATGTGGATGGTCACATTTTTAAAATTATTTTTAAAATACTTTACACATATTATTATGCTGCTTTTGGTGTGTTTAATAACGTTAAGCAAAAATTAAATGAAAATAACGGATGGAAATGGCAACATGTTCGTGAGGAGACTACATTAGCTCTCACGGGGACGATGTTCGGCATCCAAATGAAAATGTTCTGTCTATTGATGAAACTGTCATCATTGATTTGTTCCTACTAGACGCCTACTTGTAATG
The DNA here is from genome assembly GCA_038501625.1 of Corbicula japonica. Lineage (NCBI taxonomy): Eukaryota > Metazoa > Mollusca > Bivalvia > Venerida > Cyrenidae > Corbicula > Corbicula japonica. Next base: position 47,479 of record JAZAYU010000035.1, on the reverse strand, counting down.
GTTATTAATCCACGTTGATTAATCTGTACAAACAATGTATTTACGGAAACACATTACTAAAATAATTATACAGTTTTGTACAAAAGTGCACTCAAATTATTTTTAAAATTTACATCAAGTTTACGGTTTACGTCAAGTGACATTGTCATACAGACTGTCTTTTCTCTTATGAATTTATGTTTAGAAACAATTTTTTGTTGAATAAATGCAATATAACCAAATCTGCAAGATAAGGCTGAAGGTTATAAAAATGAGTTTGGAAACCAGTCTCAAATCTCTAGGATCTGATTGGCTGAAATGGCGACTGTTCGCCATTTCAGCCAATTAGATGCTTGAGATTTGAGACTGGTTTCCATGCTCAGTTTTATAACCTTGGGACTAAGTGTTACTTACTACATGATCAGTTGTTCCATATGTCCCGAAGTGTTCCCACATTAACAAATCTAAAATTAACTGAAAATAGATCAAATTGTTCACAGGTACCTATTTTCCCATTTAGGTCATTTTGATTGCCTACTATACAAAAGTATTTAATTATTTATTACCTAGATATTAACGTGTGACCATTTATAAAATGCTTCACAATTTGCCATTTCGTACTTAAACTCTTTAAGACTCAAAACTTATTATATTATAATTTTTTGTGAATATTTTATATTTGTTAATACACTTCCTGAAATATAAATTTTTGTTCAGTGCTGACTAATTCTGCATGTTGACTTGCGCAAATTAAACTATTTTTTCGAATCCATGATACTATGCGGGTTTTTTTAAAATTTCTTTTCTTTACATCGATATAACTCTCGTCTTTGATTTATTTAACTGTCGTAGGATTTATCTACGTCGCGTATCGAAATATTAGGGCGGTTGATTATTTCGGAGATCGGAAAATTCTGCGTTAGCTTCTTCTTTAATTGGATGAGTAGGCAAACCGAAAACAATAACCATTAGTTCTATCTTTCTTTCTTCATCTTTTACGGAACAATCTGTGTATACATCAACGTAAATGTCATGTCTGATTTGTTCTTACTAAATCATCTGCACTGTTGGGAATACTTGTCTATCTTTGGTCATCTCGAGTCAGTTTTTTACAAAAAGTTCATTTTCCAGAAAAATGCCTTTTATTTTATTTTTTAATAGCACATTAATTGTCAATGGAAATTCAGAATGGACGTGATTCATGCAGTGGTCGAAATTACAACTGACATTTATTTGATAGAATACTTTAGTGTTTTATTTTTATAAAAGCCCATGTAATGCCAATGGAGATTCAGAAGGGATACATGTATGATTCATGCACTTGCCGAAGTTTAAACTGACATTTATTTGCTGGAAACTGAATAAAATACTTTATTTTTAAAATAGCACATTTAACGCCAATGAAAAATCCGAAGGGATGTTATTCTTAAACTGATCGAAGTTATAACTGACATTTATGTTTCAGCAAACTGACATAAAGAAAAAATCATAAGGCACATGATTCATCTACTGGTCGGCAATATGACTGACATTTATTGAGTTGGCGCGCAGTGGAATTCGTGTCAAAAACAAGACAATTTATCGAATCATACTGACATGTATCTATTACTGACACTGTACTTGAATCAATCTTTGTTAACGAGGTGACCCTAACGAATAAAGAGGCTGAACAACCTTATATCAAATATGTTTTCAAAATTTAGGATCCATCTGGGAGACAACATAATAAACATTTATGCACATCTTCAAACTTAATTTCATTCATTTTCATCAAAGGAGTAACAATCGCCACACTTAAAATTCTCACAGAAGATATTTGTTTGTTTCAGTAACATAATTGCTCTTGTTTCACCGAGTAAATGCCAGATAAGATGCGTAATATATTATGTTTTCTATGGTTTTAACTTTATTTTCCATGATGTTTTTGTGAATAGCACAGACTTAGAACATTTTCATTGTATGTCTTTTAAGGTAATTTGCACCTATTTATTTGAACGAATGAAACGAAGTTTAGTGACTAAAACCATGGTTCAATCATTCTCGATAACCGCCTTCCCAGGCTGTTGAAAAACGTTTATGCATGAACGGATATCAACATTGGTAGATCGCACATCTGCAAACTTCTGGTCAGAAGTCTGGCGCTCTACCGTTATCAAACTTTTTTCTGTGAAGTAAACATATATAACAGAACGACCACGTTAATTTAACATCGCCAAACAACTGGTGAAACTTAACTGAAATTCGGTTTCAGATCACGAAGTATATACTGAATTTACAACAAACCGAATTAGGACAGGAAGTCTCGCGGGACTCGAGATATCGATGTTAAAGTTTTCGTAGAATTAGACCAACATGATTAAGGCAAGTAATATATTTGGAGAAGCTTTTAATGTAGTCGTTGCTTGCAGAACACTATGAATCATAATGTTTAAGTTTGGTTTATGATGAGAGTCGTTAATTTTGTTAAGGAAAGTACAACTACATTGTAATCAAGGCAAATCGAAAAACAATGTCGTTAATTATAATAAAACAAACTATAATTACTTTAATTTGTTAATCACTACTTTGTATTTTTATCTGTTTAAAGGGATAGTTATGGATCCGCTTTGTTATTGTACAGGAGCCAGGTTCCAGGAAAACTAGGGTAAATGATGTCATCCGTGACGTCAGAAAATTAACTTGACGAGATTATTGTCGGACTTTTTGGGTTTTAAAAGCCTCGTTATATACACATAAACAAAATATAATATTTAAAAAATATTTTCCCTAATTGCCTCCTTTTAAAATAATGATTATAGTGTGAATACATGTGATAAAAATGTGATGACTAGATCTGTTATATTTCTAAAGAAAAGAGAAGCCGAGTTATTCTTAAGTATAAATATGTCCAAATACAACAACACTTATTACTTCTGCTGAAAATATAAGACTGTTTATGTAGATTGTATGAATAGACATACGACTACAGCTTGTCTCGGTATGTATGTTAATTATTATTTATCAGGAAATCCTCTGGAAACCTTTATCATTTTCCATCAGTGTAAATATTTACACAAGCACTGAATAATATTCTATCTTCAGTAGATGCACCGATAAACTATTTTGCTTCAAATTGATGCGTAACAGATTTTCATCGTCGGATTTCAATTAGACAGACGCGACTAGTTGATGTTTCAGTGGTAAAGTAACGTATTGCCCAGGTGGTGTTTTTATACAAAATTTATACAAAATTGATGCTAATTTGACAGAATCTCATAATTATATAAGAAGGAAAAACCTTTTCGGAATCATGCCTCCACAAAACCTTTTTCTAGGCATCATACGGGATCTCTGGGTAAAATAAAAAAAGATATCATTCAATTACTACTATTATTTAAACATAGCAGAAATTCAAGATATAATTGTATTGCAATAATTATTCTCAAACGAATGCGTCATTCTAAACAAGATCATATTTCGATATTGGCCAATCCGTATATTCAGACCATGCCATGCCGGTCTTATTTTTAATATTTAGTGTCATCTGGCATTCTCGATTATGTCAACTAGACGGTTGAGCACGGGCGCGTTTGGGGCACGCTATGAAAAAGGGAGTCTTCGGCCATATGTTTTGACATTTTAGTTGTCACTTTATTTGGAATGACCTTACAATTATGTATTATTTCCTCGAAACTAACAAAGGATCATGTTTCACATTTTGACAATACTTTTACCGCGAAAAGCAATGTTGTCTGGTCATTTCAAGGACAACATCAGTTTCCCGAATACACATTTTCCTGCGACGTGCCTTATATATGACCATGTTTCTGTTAAGAAACACGTGTATGTTGTAATGTATGTACGAAATCCCAACATCATGAATGGGTAGTACTTAATATTATGTTCTAATGAGACTTTCTTGAATACCGTAGAGCCGTATCATTGTAACGTAAGTTAAGTAGAGGAAACTTCGCTAGCAATCATGAAATTGTCTTGTGACACTTGAAGTGCTGCTATTCAATGCTTAATGCATTCTCCCCTAAAAGACTTATGACATACTAAGCGCGTGTAATTTTTTATGATTTATATTTATTGATACGCATAATATTATGAAGTGGAATGTTTTGTTTGGTATATACAATCTAGGTTTTTCCAACCAAACCTCCTGCTTAAAATGTATTTTAATGTCGTAGGCTTTTGGCAAGGTGATCACAATATTTAGGTAGTCTTTTAAAGACGGGATAAATATGCGTTCGCACTTTTGTGAGAACGGGTTTTGACCTCAGAGAAATCTCACATTTCACAAGAAATATTTATATAATCCGTGTAACTGTCGGATTTGACAATTTCCTGATAACTCGATTAATGCTGATAGATTTTGACATTAAAATGCCGAAGCCTTAGAAGATTTCAGTAAAGGTTTTTATTTATTGGTGAAATCTTTCAGAGACATTCCATCAGCCTTAATACTTTTGTCTTCTTCTGTATCGTATCTGCCACTTTTCTTACTATTACACAACAAAGCTCATTTCAAATGTTATTATCTTCGCTATCTTTTGATGCATACTTTGTTTTGTTTTTGCATCATTTTCCTTCATCAAGTTTGAAGAATTCCTAGTTTATCATAAGCTTTCGGGATAGAATGATTCAATTTATTCTGCATTTGCTTAACTATTTGCACATATTAGAACACAATCATGTTTAACACTCCAAATCTTACTTCGACTGAGATATTCAATTCATTTCATGTTGCGAATCAATAAGCGAATCCTGTAACATATCGATTTTAATAAAAATCATGTTATCAGTAAATCTGTGGAAAATTTCCTGTTATTTTGAATTTGAACTGTTATTTAAACTGATGGTTAACGATTAAGACTTTCTGAAGTTTCCACGATAAATGATTACTCTTTACGTAGCCAGACATCAAATACTACTAGTAGTTTTTGTTTTTGTTTTTTGAATGAAAATAAACAGGTTCCAATAAATGGTGTAGGCATGTACTAGCACACTCAAAGAAGCTGTTAATTAAATTATCCTAAAATTTTCATTATTAAGTGACGTATTTGTTCATGCTTTTGTTATGATGGAATTGTTAAACATTTAGGAACTTTCTGTGAGCCTTTCTTTTTGAGGAACCTTGATCATGTTATGCTTTTCCTGACCCAAATATTCAGTTTCTGGTTTTCCCTTTGTGCATGTACCTGTGAAGACTTAAATTACTAGGGAGCAACTATGTATGTATTACATTGAATTACAAAGAAGACGTGATTCCATACTGAGTCGGCAAAGAACAATTCGTTGAGTGAACAGGTGTTGAAAAAAACACGCCTTCTGATGTAGAACCATAACGCATGATGTCAGAAAGAGTCAAGAAAAAAATCAATTAAAGGATTGGGTGAATTATTTGAAAAAACTGTCTACCTTGGTCTGACCCCATATATACTGTTGGAAATTAGACAGACGCTCCTGGAATGCGAGAGTTTTAAGATACCGTAGTAATGGAGACGCAAACCGTCCAAACAGACCACTACATGTATGTCCTCTATTCATTTTGCAATTAAATGATTTCAGTTTGTGATAGTGGATTACTTCATAATAATCTACAGTCAAATCTTGGTGCGTTTTAAAATAAAAGGCTTAAGTTCAAAAACCTCATGTTAAAGCAGTAATCAGAGATCACAAGTTCTGGACAAGTCTCTCACGGCCGCTCAATCAATCTTTTCACGCAGATTAAGATAATCATCCTTTGAAGTTGTTAGGAAGAACAAATGAACCAGTTTCTCAAATCAATCACTAAGATGAACGAAATTACATGATAGCGACCACTTTGAATGAAAGCGTACGTCATTAACTTAACTTTTATCACCGTCTAGGTTACATCTGTCACCTTATAATTAATTAACTTTGTCCAAACAACTAAAGGCCTACTCTGCACATTGTCCTTTGTCCGTATCGTTGGATTCGTACTCAGAATTGTCCTATGTCTTTCGTTGGATTAGTACTCAAAATTGTCCTATGTCTTTTTCGTTGGATTCATACTCAAAATTGTCCTGTGTCTTTTTCGTAGGATTTCATATACTGAATACTTAGTTTCTAATTTCTTTAGTAACTGACAGGGACGTAGAATATCCTTGTAGCAAATTAAAATACAGGGGATTGCACGCGTGATTGAAGCAGAGACATTTACGAAAACCTCGCGTGCAACAATCAAGGCTGAATGTAATAAAGCTGAGCATGGAAACCAGTCTCAAATCTCAATGATCTGATTGGCTGAAATGGCGAATGGTCGCCATTTCAGCCAATCAGATGCTTGAGATTTGAGACTGGTTTCCATGCTCAGTTTTATAACCTTGGGCACAGTACGCATATAAAGCTTAACAGTGCACGTATTACATCATGACATTTGTTTGGTTTATGGTAATGAACATTGGTCGTTAAACTCGACAGGCTCTTATTGATATATCATGATTTGTGCCGGAATAATCTCCTTAAATAAAAAATGTTAAAAGCATATAATCTTCATCTCCATCACTTTTATAGAAATATTTTCGAAGGATTGTATCAGAAGAGAAATCATTCTGTAGCTGTGATTATAATGAAGATGATGCACTAACAATGGAATCCAATGACGCCGACCAGCTTTTGCCTAGTCAGACAAGTATAAAATTTACGTTGAATCTTTTTTCAGTAGTCTCAACGCCCTGCTAAATTTGATAGTGTCGGCAGGGCTCACGCCCTATCAGACACAAATAACAACTTAAAGTTTAGTGGAGTACATAATGAATTTCCAGGAACCTGGAATAGTAACTACTGCTCTATTTAAGTGACCTGAACGAGTGAGAGTTCGATACGATCCGATTCATTTCAGACATAATTTGGCACCCCGCGCAACGGTTCGCAAATTAACCTGCTCAGTGAGGTTCCAGGAATTGTGTTAATGTGTAATAATGCTACTTAACAATTGCGATGTGTTTTTATGACTAATGATAAACAGAAATCAGTTGGCAATAATTACACTGGCTTTACATGTAATGTAATTTTAATTATCTTATATCATTAAGAGTACCGCGATATGTCAGTTCACCGCCTCTCGTCATGTAAGGCCGCCGCCTCCTCGACATCTCCTCGTAATGTCAGGAAAATCGTAAAATAAAAGTTAGATAAGGTGATTTAAAATAAAGGCTGGTCATTTATTGCCTGTCACTTTGACAAAAGGTGAGATTCTGAATTTAATTAAACTGCTGGTCCGTCATTGTATACATGTATCGTTTCAGCCATGTAAAGAAATAAAATAAAGCGCATTGTGTGGCTTGGATTTAGTTCTCTTAATTTTGAAGCATAAAATTTAACTGATTACATATATTTTCTCATCAACACCATACGAGCAGGTATGAAACGAAAACACTCGTGTAACTAATATCTTCTATATTTCATATTCGCTAAATATCAAGATTATATTTAGCAGCCGCCTGTAGCTATCATAATAGGCATTCACTGAGACGAGTCTTTGAAGTTCATGATTATATTCCTGCTCAGACATTATATGGCTAACACAAGTGTCCTTGTTCTGCATGTTATGTGTAAAATTGGTGTCTGACTGTATAACAGTATCTGATATTATGGTTCATTAAGGGTGAGAAAGTATTATTTTATGCTTTTCAGGGTATGATAGAATTTTCCCGGTGAAATAAAAGTGGTATTTCACTGTTTTTAAACAGTGGAATATCATTTTTATTTTCACTGCTTTTTTCACGTTGGTACCCAAACGCACATAACATAACAAATGAGAACGTTTAGAAAACGGGCTTAAATTTGGATATTTGACGTCATGACGTCACGTCATAAACAAGCGGTTTTGGCGCAATTTCATGCAATTTCTCTGTCAAATTCACATAAATCGTGCACTAAAAGCATAAAATAAAAAGAAAATTTGTTTTTACCAGTGGTAGATAGAAATATATTTCCCTCGTGAACTCCGGAATTATGTATTCGTGAAAATACGAATTCCGAAGCTCACTCGGTGAAATATATTTCTATATTACACTGGTAAAAACAAATATCCTCTATTTATTTAATTCGTCAACACTTTAAAAGCATGCTCAGCAGAGGAATGGCCATTTTTTCTTCTGCTTTCAAAACACACTCTAAAACAAAAGATGTGTTACTGTCCGCCTGGGTACGTGCTTCTCGAAACCTTGATGTTGGATATGTGTATGGCTGGACATCAATGGGTATTCCCACTGACATAGTACTCAGTTACATTCTGACTACATGATCAACGTCAGATGAATATTAAAACAAGCTAAGTTTTGGGAGTTAACACCGAATCTACATGAAACAGATACACGTACCTGAGTTTACATCAACGAAATTGAAATTATAGGTCTAAGACCTGTAAATAGACCTTCCTAGTAAACATGACATGTATCAAAAGGCTGGCAATCACAGCTGGTACCATTTGATAAAGGACGCATTTACATGCTTTTGAAGCTAAAGTGTTTCTACTGTCCATTTCCCCATTTCCAGCAAGACAAGTAGGGGTCATGCATCAATTAACAGAGATTTGACATCTTGAAAACGGTGGTCTGTTTTTCACTTCTGTGTGAACTTCAAAACTGTTTAACATATGACATCATAAAACCAGGGCCTTTTTCATATACATCATTTCCAAACATACGTATATTTGCTATCAGTGTGTCAGTAAAAGCATTTCATTTACTAAGCATGTTCCTTTCGGACCACACTAGTCATTTAATGCCCCCAAAAGGTAAAAAAAATTCGGGACTATTTAGTGACAGCCATTTTCTGAGTAGGAACATCCGGTGGACTATAAACAAGAAATTTTATTTTTATTCCCTTGCTGTTAAGAAAAGCCATTGCTGTTAGCGGCTATGTGATATAGGTGGAATATCTGGATACTGAAGGGTGTCAAAAGACGCTGTCGATATAGCGGCTATCTGATATTGCCCTCATTACAGGATATCCAAGGGTGTCAAAAGACGCTGTCGGTGTAGCGGCTATCTGGTATTGCTCGCTGAAGCGGTAATCAACAACAGAGACTTAATGAGGCTTATCAGTCAATGTTTTGGCAGTAAAACAAAGAATGATAAGAATCATAACCTACACGTATGTGACTAACTATAATCACTAATAAAACTAGTTTATTTACAAGTATCGTACAATATGGGGAAAAAACAAGAACCGTGCGTACATAATCTGACATAACAGTGAGAATATTGAAGGGGATCAAAAACATCAAAATTAAGACTTCTAATAAACTGTTGTCGCTGTGATACTTTAATGATAGTCTAGTCAGTCCTATTCCCAAATGATATAATGTTAAAATATCATTGATGTCTACTGTTAACAGTTAATAGTCCGGGGCGTCAACCATAAGAAACCTTTGCTCCGTCAGCTCAGTCTAACCGTACTGCTGTCACACATGTAATATGCTGCTGTTAACTGTTCTAGTAATGTTTAACACACTTTTACGTTTGGAAGCAAATTTAAAAATAATTAATAATTCTTGTATGAGCTTGTCAACATTTCGCCTTTTAGCTTGAGTTTAAAATTTAGTTTATAGACAACACTAATTTAAACTTCTAAACATTAATCTTTGTAATTATCGCGTTTAAAAAGGTCGTCAGTATTTCCGGTCATAACTGAGGTTGTTTTTTTTTTAATTTACAGGAATTATTTTCTAATTGTCAGTTCAAAATATTTGAGCGAGGAAATACGATGCGTACGTTTATGCTATGGTACATAGTGAATAAAGGCTACAATAGATATGTTATGTTGGAACTGTAAAGGAAATGATCGGAATGAGGATAATATTATTACAATTGATAGGTCGGATGTAGGCATTCTTTGGTTTCCGAAAAAAGCGCCCAGTTGAAGTTTACACGCATAAGATAGAGGTGGTCTGTATGTTAACAGGAAATTAGATTAAACTAGTACACGTATGCACGTGCGCCTTTGTATCCATTCGTGAAGGCACAAAGAAGGCACAAAGAGACCGAACACGCGATTACTTCTTCCTGAAGAAACACCTTTATCTTTAATCTGATTAGCTTTGACACTTGTAACCCTTATCACCCTATTTATGCTGTCATGGTGTCCCAGATTATCTCATGATAATGCATGCCGATTAACGAATCTGCCTTAGAGAAATGTCTCTGCTATAACGCATGCTTTTATTGTTTAATGCAAATCTCTTCATGAGCGATTGTTTTGGTAGATATTGGAGCAACATCTTGTTGAGATAAATCTTTCAATATATTCATTCTTTGACAACAATAACACGTTAGAATATCAACGTATTCTGTCTTCAGCGATTGTAAACAAAGAGAGACAGAGAGGATGCTGCCAATATGAATATTGAGTGTTGCACACAATACTGCCGTATTTACATAGAAGTTAGACATGAGTTACGAGAGTCTTGTGTGCCTCCTTCGTTTGTGTTGGTTGTTAATATTAACATCACATGGTTAACAGAGAAGTGTGAATACACGTATTTCCACAATCCTTATTGTTGTTTACAATTGTTATTTTCTTTTGAAATAAATGTGTTCGTGTGATAGATTCTTATATGGAATCAATAAAAAAATTCCTACACATGATAAAGATATCCAAGCATTAAACAAAAACACAAACAAATAATTTTGATGCTAAATCCAGAAACACTTTATTATAAATATTTACATATACGTATAGCTTCAATATAAGTACTCAATTCCAACTCTTAAGGTATATGCAAGGAAGCTTACTCTATAAGTTCAGTTTTGTTTTATTCTTGTATGAATAGGATGTATCATTGCAACGAAACACAATATTCACCAGTGCCATCTCCAAAGATACAGTTTTGAATATAAATGAGAGTTCTGGAAACTGCATTAGATCAATGTAAACAAAGAGTGTACTTACCGACACGGAAATGGTCGGGCAAGGCAGCCGTTGTCGGAGAGTAAAATCCCAAAGCACTAAACCAAATCCACAAGCACAACATTTCAGAATTCCTAGCCATGTGTTAACTCCCGATTTAGAACATAAACAAACACACAAAGAAACACCGGTGTTAGATCCTATTGACTGATAAGCCTCCGTTGATATCACGCTGGAACGAGGCGCATGTGTTTAGTACATCACTGCATGTACTTATCACACGCTCATATGCTAGACGACTACACAACTGATTAACTTTGGTTAGCATTTATTTCTAAACACAAATAAATTCACCTGTCGTGCTTACCGGATTTTCTTCATCATGTTTTACTTTCGTTTTACAATTGCACAGCTCCGATTTTACCGTTCAGCGCACACATCTGTAATTGAGCTCTAATTGAAATGTTCAAGTTCTCGATCTGAATAAACACGTAAAATATCTCTGTGTTCCTGTTACAGTGATTAGGTAATCGCTAAATGTTTCTCAAAACTCCTGGACATTTTGTGGAAATGCCTGCTAAATCCTGAGAGAGTTCGAAATCTTCCTTATAAAACCGCGCCAACAGATGCATAATAGGCCTATATAATAATGTCCTTCTATGCATCAGCACATTTGTTTCTCTTGCTTTTAATGATAAAAAACTTAGGCCTATGTATAATGTCCTTCAATGCATCAGCACATTTGTTTCTCTTGCTTTTTATGATAAAACTTAGCGGAAACAAATCTCTTTTCAGCATAAACACGACAGACTATTGTATACACATCTTTTATCATTCATCGAATAGGATTTAGATGTTAATTTCTCGTATTTGATTTCCCTGTCGCCGGAAGATGTAACGCTAATGCAAACTAAACATCTTTTTTTGAAGTGACGTCAATATTCCACTCTGTTGTTAATCCTCTTGCAAAATCCCTCCAATTTTCTTAAATAAAGAAAACCAAATCCGCTGAGAGATGTTATGCTTTCTTTCCCGAATGTATAGGATCAGCATGGAAGATTTCTGCCGGAGAAATATTTATCTATATGCCTCCAATAAACTACTTTGTAATTCCTTATAGCTGGTGTTAATATGTTCTAGCACGGATAACGCATTTAAACGCTAATCTCTTAATTCCTGCGTGCACCTACATCCTATTGAAGTAGGATTAAACTTCAACTAATAAATCGCGCACAAAACAATTCTGCAATTTAATGTTAATATTGATAAGGCGGGTCAACAATTTCACAATTTGTATCAAAATAGCATTCCAAATTCTCGTAAAGATGTATTGAATTTGATGTAAATAAGTACAGAGTATTATTTATTAATTCCTATTCTTCTCAAATTAATAGCGTATTTATTTCACAAAATCTTCCATTCATTGAATTCTTTTGTCTACATCATCAAGACGTTTTAGCGTAAGATAACCAAATGAGAATTTTAAATCATTTGTTTAAAAGATTATAGTCAATTCTTTCTCAACGATCCGGAGTCGATATTGGTAATACAAACGGATTAGCTTTTATAGCGTCAACTTTAATCCCTACTAAAGACACTCAATGTAAATAATCCGATGCGATTTTTGCATACATCCGATAAAATCTCAATGCCACACTACCGATTCTTGTTGTGCACGTATCCTGTTATAAAGAAGGAAAGATGCTGTTAATGTGAAACGTGTGCTATACAGTTGTCTGCCATATTTAATTGACTGTGAAAAGGAGCCGTGAGCGAGTTAAGAAGTCTACAATATTATCTTGAAATTCGAGATATTTGATAAATAAGTAATGACCTTAGGACAGATTTTACTGTTTCAATGAGATTTCCGCAAAAGGGCACGTCTACTTAATTTATTAGAATGATGATTGTTTGTAAAAAAAAAGGCACCAAATTTATCTCCTGATAAATTTCTAGCGCTTTATTCTCAGTTCAGAATGTTCCCCGCTCTCATTTTTAATTGTTTTATAATTAAGTTTGTTATTTTCGTTTAATTCATGCGGGTAGATATTGATGCATTTCTTGTACGCCACCGCGGTGTGTATACGGTGCGTATATTTAGCACACACTGTAGATGTACACTGTGCTTATACTTGCCCAAATGTTTGTTGGTTGATGGGTAAATCAACGAGATATTCCAAGTCACATTTTCTAGAATATTTACCTCTGTATCTGTAATAATGTCAGCTATTTGTTGATGGGTATACCTGAAGAATAAAGAAAAATACTAAATTAGAAACACATGCGAAACTTTCCTCCAACTGTAATTAGTACGGTACACATGTTTCTTTGCGTTCAACAGTGATATACCCGAGATGTTACAGTTGTTAATAACGCGAACATGTGGTTTTCCTGACATATATTATTTGGTAAGGAGAAGGATAGAAAATCAGCTAACGCGGTTTTAAAAATTTATTATACAATACTTCAAATGCATTGAAAACATTATTTTTCACTTTCAAATGGATAATCGATTTTTCACTTTCAAATGAATAACCGACGTTTTTACCCCCCCCCCCCCCCCCAAAAAAAAAAACAACAACAAAAAAACAAACTCAGTTTAAGTATAAAAAAAGCCGAGACCTGCTGAATGGTCAGATATTCAGTTAGTTTTAACTTTAACTTGCTATAAACAAGTTATAGCATTAAATAGATTGTGTTGTTTTATTTGACTGCTTTGAGTAATGGAAGACCCACTCAATGAACACTACCGTTAGTTTTATCACAGTCCGTCTGGTAACTGGTCAACTCGTACGTGAGTCATCTCGTACCTTAGTCAACTCGTACCCTTTCCGTCTAACCATAATTTTTCATTTATCTAGTTACACGTGGCACGTGTTCTCAACTTATCTGAGATCGAGTTTTGATGTTAACTGACATACAATATCAGTCTCAAATCGAGCAAGTGAAACAAACTTGAAAGCATACAGCTGGCAAAGCATTACGCAGTGTTGTGAACAGGTGCTCGAGTTTAAGGTGTTATTTTAAAAATACGTTATATAACAACTGTAAAACTGAATATTTACATAATATTAACAAACGATTTCTCACCAATGATAAAACAATGAAGAATATAGAAAACAGATATCAGCTAACTAAAAAAAACAATTATTGTTCAGTCACAAATCTGTAATACTAAACGTTAGACAAAAACACGTAAAAACAAAACAATTGCCCTAAATTATGAGGCTGAGATTAGAGATCAGTCTGAAATCTCAAGCAACCGATTGGTTAAAATGGAGACCGGTATAAATTTCAAACATTCAATGCCTGAAATCTGCTTGTTCTATAATAATAATAATAATAATAATAATAATAATAATAATAATAATAATAATAATAGTCCGATTAGTTTTCCTATCGATATGTGTTAAACTACGTGGTCAAAATACTGTGAACAAAATAAAGTGAACATTTGAATGTCAAGAGTTTGCAATTTTTACAAAGGGAACATCAAATCTGTTGAAATTGTTTGCTGACGTAGCTTGTCAGGTGACAGTCTAATTATCGATGACATACTGTAACACATTTCAAAATTTTTACTCATTATGAGTCCTTAATCTCCGCGTAATATACGACAAATGGGTCTTTAACCAAACCTGTTCATACTGCCTTCACTATGCCAAGCGTTTTACATGAATCATGGATTCAAGTTGTTCTTGATACTTTACAAGGCGTGCACGTGCGTTTACTACAAAGTCTCTATAAATTACAAATCTTGAAACTTTATACAGCATTTCCTACTACCGGTTTTTCTATCATTTATACAATTTAATCAGCTTCTAGCGGTTTTCTCTAGGTGTTTAAAATTGATAAAATATGTAAAACATGATGGTACATCTTGATTCTATATATTTTTAGAAAAAAAGATTAGCTTCTGGCGTGATGTTTTAATTTCCGATTTTCATAAGTTTTCTGTTCAAATACGACATGGTTTCAGACATTTTATTTTAGTGCCAAAGAATGTTTATCTCCGTTATACTTCAATGGTACTTAAACCATGCACTAAGGTGACCGGATGTAACCTTGTTGCTTGTATATGCACCTGTTACTGTTTATTGTATATACATTTACTACTGAAAACTTCTAATTATAATAGTACACTTTGACTGACCTCTTTGACTGAAAATGTGTTTTAATGTTAAATTAAAAAAAATGGAAATACCACATGATGATGCATTCTTGAAGAAAAATAAAAATTTATCGATGATTTATTTCTTATTAACATGTACCTATTATAGATGCACTCAGTCTGTATGAAATTATAAGGGCTTAATGGCTAACCATTACCCAGTCCTTTCCGAAAGCAGGTCCATTGATATTTAATAAACGATAGTAGCATTTTTGAGATTTATTAAATTTAACTATTACCTCATTTAACCAACTCAGTAGTTGAACATAATATTTGATAGACTAGAACGAGCACTTGCAAGTGTTTTGATAAAACCTGTGTATAAGGAATATTATATGAATATAAAACCACCTACATAGCAAGCAGATTATCGCAGATTTAATAGAGAATAAGGAAATCATAACAGTTTGATTAGACTGTCCTCTGTCCCTATGTTCTGTTTTATATTCTGATGTCACTAATACAGTAATAACAAATACCTACAAGAAAAGCAACTCTTACAGGTACTTTATTGAAATTAATATTTACTTCCCTTCTCTGTAGCTGGTTCAGCATATCAGAGAAAAGAAAATGAAATCAAAATGAAAACAATAGATAGACGTATTTTCGTGTTTTGTTAACCATCTAGCTGGGGCTAGGCTACCTATAATCATAAGTCGCAGAACTTCCGCCTTCCAAAGGGGTTGTGGATCGGCTTTCTGGCGCTGTCAAACAGTAACTCTATATGATTATACAAACCCTTAAACAACTCGGTGGTAGGTTAACCTTTATTGTTAAAAGAATTGATGTTCTGTGTTGCTCAAATCGGCAGCAATCGGTTATGTAGAAAACGAACATTAAACAGTGTTACGTGTTATTTACAAAAATATAATGCATGCGAAAGTAAACTGTTTAAACATATTTTGAAATTGTTGAAGTACATGAAAAGGGGTACGCTTAACTGTATTTAATAAAAACTGCAAAGTCGATGGCTTTTTTTTCTGTTTGATTTCTATTGTAACGACCTTTTCAATGTAAAAGGGTTGTGAATAGACAAACATTTGAAAGTTGTCTTAAGAATAGGCAGTCGGATACATGTTAATGTTGACATTACTTATTTAAACTTTAAGAGATTTGTTTACTTTACGGTTTACGTTATTCGTGATACTGTAAAATTTAAATGTTTTGCGGCAAGTTGTTTACGCGCTGAACTGCTGTAGTTAAATTTTCGTAAGTATACTTAAATGTAAATATGGACGTAAGAAAATCTCAGATGTAATTTATACATTCATATCAATCTGTCTGAATAGCATGTTCTGTTATGCTGCGCTATATACCGGAATAAAAACAAAACATTTCGGACTAATTATTCCTGATCCAAAATGAAAACTTTTTAAATTTGATTTCTACCAAAAGCCATAGGAACTTTGCTTGATCTTGCGAAAAATTAAACTACCAAACATACCATTGAATATATTGTTGCTTATTGAAGGTTTCTTTTAGAATATTTATATCAATTTACGTATGGACGAAGTACTATGATTTTGTACTTTATATGAAATGTTTTGCCTAAATCCTATTTATACATTTTTTTCTTGTAATTGACCCATATTAAAGGCATTTTGGGCAATTTTACCGATTGATTGTATGATACGTCATTTTAGTCTGACAAATGTGCATGTCTCTACTGACATGTGATTTGCATACTTCTAATATAAATATCGCAACATGTACATGTTAGACATGAAAGATGTTTGAAACGATGCTTTGAGATTCTCCAGAAAATATCTTATACCGATAGCACCCCTTTCCTGCTTTAAAACCATGATTTATGACACAGTTGTTTTTTAATTTTTAGATATCTGTTATCTCAGAAACTGGCATTTTAATTTAAAATAGCTTGATTTACATTTCTGCCGAAAGATATGTTTTATTGAAGTAAATAAACTTAAGATATTTAAGTTGATTTATTATTTTTTCATAGAGACGAAAAAAATATATACCCTACAATTTAGTTTTTTTTCTTTTGCATCAAGCACGAATATATATACGAAATGTGTTCGTGCTCTTTTTATCAGTTGAAAATATACAAACGATTTTTTTACAAGTAGGGTCGCTCCTTCTGTTATATAATTAATAAAATTGGTTTATTTAAAGACGTTGTGTAGATAATGCATTTGTTGACTCCTATGTTCGAAAATAAAAGATTTTATTTATCTCAACACGGAGTATAAAAAACTTAAAAATGCGTTCAAGTTCCTTACGCTTTTTGAAATCTTTTGAAGCAAAGTGCTTTTTGTAGCATGTAACCTATGCCCAAGATCATAATACTAAGATTGGAGACCAGTCTCAAATATCAAGTTTTCGATTGGCTGAAATGGGGACCATTCGCTATTTCAACCAATCAGATGGTTGAGATTTGAGACTTGTCTCCAGATTAAGTTTTATGATCTTGAACCCTAGATCTCTTTTTAAGAATAGCTAAGCCAAATCATGTGTTCTGATGAAAAGTGGATATGATCATTTTTAAATCAAAAGGATAAAGATACTGAGAGGTACTGAGAGCATAAATATTCAGTTTTTCATCCGCTTAACAAAAAAAAAGTCCCGTATTTTTTTAATTTTTAGCAACACTATATTTCAAGACAATGTCATGTTTGATAAAGATGATAAAATAAATAACACTTCTTGGCGACCATAATTGTTTATACAGCGGTAAAAATGTTTGGTGTCACAGGCTCAAGACAACGAGGAAGCGATCTTGCTTGCTAGATTTATTATTGAAATATGGTCAGTAAATGGAACTCAGCTGGTCATGGAACGGTGTTAATACAGATTACGTTAAGCTCGCGACAGTTATATAACAAATAGCTGAATCCGTGTCATTCAACATCCGCGCCTAAGGTTATAAAACTGAGCATGGAAACCAGTCTCAAATCTCAAGCATCTGATGCTTGAGATTTGAGACTGGTTTCCAATCTCAGCTTTATAACCTTCAACATCTGAGCAACTGTTGATAAAACACATATGGTGACCACCTTCTCTGTCATTAAATTTGGTTATAGGCCATTAGTTACATCGGAAGCCATATTTTATTTACTGTTTTAGAGCATACACACGTGATAGGAGAGATGGATGTCAAAACAACATTTATCATCGCGACAAATAAGCATGTATGCGTATGAACTAAAAGAATACCTCATTAATTGTAGAATCTGTTTTGTTGCCTTTAATATTTGCTACGTATAAATCATCCATTTTAATGACTTTGATTCAAGACTAGAAAATCGTAGTTAACGTAGACGTTTTAGAGAACTTAAAAACATCATTTAAGAAACGAAACGGATGTTTTTAAATATCTGACAAATAAATACACAAATTTACAAAGCTCCGATTGAAGGTGCGATCATCAATAGTTTTTTGTTTGGAAACACAATTTGTACACAACGTCATGGGGTGATAAATTCGATTATAAAAATGTTATGCATATAGCAACTACGACAACTGTCTATAAAATTGGGTATGCAATCTGGGTTAGAATATTAGAGGGTTAAGAAAGGACGGCTGTCCGTCATTTATCGTGTCTCGGATTGGTCACGTGACCCGACTTGCAATGGACGCTATCGATAAAATATACTCGCGAATTTCGACAAAATGTATGTAAAATTCAATGTAAAATCCTATATAATATTTTCGACAGCGTTTCTGGATTTTCTGTAGCCGTAAGTATTCTTTGAATGATTCCTTAGTATTTTACAGTTGATGCTCAAATAATTATGCTAAAGTAAAGGATTTATTACGGGATACTAAATGTGAGAAATAAATGGCGGCCAGCCATTGTTGTATTATGTGGTAGATTAAAATACATGACCACGTTTATTTAGACAATGGATAAGGAGAAAATTGTGTTTATTTGCAAGTGAATTCATCGATTAATTGCAAGATGTGCTTTTTATGTACGATGTTTATTTTATTATCTCGGAATGATGACTTTAAAATTTAGTCAAATTTCTACTTTGCGTAACAAAATGGCGGTTTCATGTGTAACACATGCTGACAGTTTGAGCAGGTCATATTTTTTTCCCGATTTGTTTTCTTATTAATAAATTATGTCCCCATGTCATTTAATGGTTTCTTTATAGTAAGATATCATTTTAAACCGCCTCACATGTAAATCCTTCATAGAAATTGAACTTGAAATAGGTCCTTTTTATACCTTTTTATTTTAGATTTATTCCATTTAAATCTGGTTATTTTTTCTTAATTGCAGATGACTGGTCTGATTTTGACCAATGTCACAGAACTTGCTTCGCAGGAATAGTTGATAAATCACAGAATTCTTGTGCGCCAATCTATTCCGAATCCCATGAAAAAGTTGAGAAAGACGACAATTAGTTTATGGATATGCCTTTAATCGTATGAGTGTCAGTGCAGCGTAATCAGTAAAGTGCTTAAAAGGATAGCCATGATATAATATTCTAACCCAGATGCAATGAATTATTATGAACACTACTGAACATTATCACTGAAAAAAACGCATGTTCCAATATCTGTTTTGCAAACTGATTAAATCAGAGTATTACATTGTATTTTATATGTAACATTAAATCATTTATAAAACGAATAGTTCATGTTTCAATAATCAGATGTTGTGACAATTAGGAAATGCAATTTTACATTTTTATTACCTCCTATAAGAATTAATGCACCGTTAATACTTCTTCTAGAAAATATCCTGATGAGTGAAACTTCCACAACGGTATTATGTAAATATAAATATATTGGTACATGTAGAGGCTGATTTCGCCATAACTTAATCGAATAAAATATGAAGTACTCCAGCGTCCGAACTGTACATCGATGATCATGAAATTTTAATAAATGTATTCAAATTAATAAATACAAACTAGTTAATATATTAAAAAATACCTTTGCAATATAATTCAATTTCCCTAATTCACCTTACTTAACTTCTCAGTGCTGAGGTATTGCAACAAAAACTTGTTTATCCTTAAAATTCTTATATACATTAAGCTTTCAAACTTTCTTTTTAAATAAATTTATAAACTGTGTATACCGTTGAAAAGCAAACATCGCCCAAGCTTTACAATAGCAGACCATAAAAGAACACCGAATATTACTTAATAGATAAATTGTATAAAACTGTTTCCCAATGAAATTGAAAAGCGATTTGTTGACACTGCGAAAAATGCTAAATTGAAATAAGTGTTGTGATACATAAACCTATATTTGCTCGGCGGGGCATCGCAGGTCTTTAGAATATACAATGACAAGGAGTCAATTGAACTAGTTGTAAAAATTGCTCTTGGCAGATTTTCGCACATTTCTCGCAATACAATTTGATAAGATTTTTATCGGCGTCAAGATGGGGTCAATTATCTGAACTGAGAATAATTTCTCATTTTCAATTGTACACTGTTTTAGATGCACCATTTATTTATTTTCGAGTGTAATGCAATAAATTACATTTGTTAAATTCATGGTAGGATTCAAAATTTCCAAGCGCCCGCGCGCGTGCGTGCGTATGTGTGTGTAGTGTGTGTGTGTGGGGGGAGAGGGGAGTGGTTCGTTTGGGGCAGACTTAGGGTAGAAACATTTTTTAACAAAATCCTATGAATATTAGATATTACAACTCCGTCGGACTCGTCTGGATTTAGGCCGGTATTCCATAGTTCCGTGATGCGTGATCCGTGTCCGCGTCCGCGTCCGTGTCCGCGATTTTTCACTCACCAAAGATATCGTTGGGTATATTCCATACCTCCGTGTCCAGTCCGCGTCCGTGTCCGCGATTTTTCACTCACCAAAGATATCGTTGGGTTTATTCCATACCTCCGTTTCCGTTCCGGACGCGGACACGGACACGGAGGTATGGAATACCGGCCTAAGACGGTATTCCATAGTTCCGTGATGCGTGATCCGTGTCCGCGTCCATGTCCGCGATTTTTCATTCACCAAAGATATCGTTGGGTATATTCCATACCTCCGTGTCCGTCCGACGGGTCCTTAAGTCCAATAGTTTATACAAACGTAAATTAAATCCAGAAAAGGTAATATTACTAAGGTATCATTTTATTTCGCGATGACGAATTTTCACGCGAAAGTCATATTAATAATATAGCTTCGCTGGGGTTTTAATCGCACAATAATCCTAGCGCTAAATATCGAAATGTAAACCTGCGCGAAATAGAATGAAATCACAGTAGACGTACCTAACAGCATTTTTCATCACCAATTACCACACAAGGACAACTGCCGTTTTTGCTCACTAATCAATTATTAATATAGGACATCTTGCGAGGCAGACAGCACAGATCAGGTTTTATGACATCCAATTAGGGATGTTACGCAATTATCTGATAAGAGAGTTCAGTAAAAGTGTGTCAGTGTATAACAAGGTCGGATGAAAGAAATACATTCTTACCTAGTTTGGTTAGGGGAGGACTAGCCACTAATTTGATTTGTGATTTCTTTTAATGTTTTGTATACATCCTAACAGAGTTTTCTACTGAATTTAATCAGGCGCCTGTGTTTAGACAGGAATGTCGACAACCCAAGATCAAAGTTGGAAAATGAATAAAAACAATATACTTCGTCGCCTGGAATCCAGGCTAAGTTTCGGGTATCCCTGAGATTTTATTTTGAATGTCACCCGTTAGGAAGACTGTCTGGTTATTTGTAAAATGATACTCAATAAAATGACGTCATCTATCAAAAGACGAACATTATCAATATTTTGTGTTAACTGAAATATAACAATCAAAGTCACGGTTATTTCTTTATATGATTAATCAGTTGTGCTACTGCGGTATACACGGACCCTTGCGTTGAATAAAAAGTGCTATATGACCAATGCTTAAATGAAATGTGCATGCTTTTGGACCTCTCTATCACAAAAAATGTCTCGCTAAAAGTATATATGCTGAGTGTTTAAATCTGTGACATGGCAAGTTCTTTTTATTTATAGGTGTCAGTAAGTTTTTAAACCACACAATTCGCTCCGTGCGTAATTAAAATAATAATTAACCTTTGCGTGTCTGTTTAATTAAACTCCGCTGTCTTTTTAATATACACATTATCTTATTTTATCAACCGTTCTTGATCAGCTTATTTTTATAAGTATCATGCATGAGTGTGAGGTGAAGATGGAAAAATCTGTCGCCGATGGTTAACTGTTTTGCGGGAACGAGGCTCTGCCGAGTTCCCGCCAAAACAGTTCACCCGAGGTGACAGATTATAAGTATCATGCACGAGTGTGAGGTGAAGATGGAAAAATCTGTCACCGAGGGTTAACTGTTTTGCGGGAACGAGGCTCTGCCGAGTTCCCGCCAAAACAGTTCACCCGAGGTGACAGATTTTTCTATCTTTACCGAATGTCTCGTGCAAGATACTTTTTCTTGCATACCTTTTTTTTATTTATAACATTTCTGTGTATGTAGACAAACTAATTTATTTTCCTTATGTTCAAATATTGACATTTACGTAAACCTTTTTTTACAATGACGTCACTTACTTGAATATATTACGTCAGATACTTGAAGACGTGACGTCACTCACGTGACTCATTCTACACGGGGGGGTGTAGGATCGAAATTTCCTACACGGGTGAAAACACCGGATGACCTGATCTGGTATGCAAGAATTTTCTATCTTTACCGAATGTCTCATGCAAGATACTTTTTCTTGCATACCTTTTATTATTTATAACATTTCTGTGTAAGTATACAGACTTATTTATTTTCATTTTGCTATTTAAAATATTGACGTTTACGCAAACTTTTTTATAATGACGTCACTAACTTGAAAATATCACGTCAGATACTTGAAGACGTGACGTCACTCACGTGACTCATTCTACATGGGGGTTGTAGGATCGAAATTTCTTGCATGCCAGATCAGGTCATCCGGTGTTATTACCCGTGTAGGAAATTTCGATCCTACACCCCCCCCCCCCCCCATGTAGAATGAGTCACGTGAGTGACGTCACGTCTTCAAGTATCTGACGTAATATATTCAAGTTAGTGACGTCATTTATAAAAAAAGGTTTGCGTTATTGTCAATATTTCAGCATAAGGAAAATAATTTAGTTTGTATACATACACAGAAATGTTATAAATATTAAAAGGTATGCTAGAAAAAGTATCTTGCATGAGACATTCGGTAAAGATAGAAAAATCTGTCACCTCGGGTGAACTGTTTTGGCGGGAACTCGGCAGAGCCTCGTTCCCGCAAAACAGTTAACCCTCGGTGACAGATTTTTCCATCTTCACCTCACACTCGTGCATGATACTTATATTCCTACACGGGTGAAAACACTGGATGACCTGATCTGGTATGCAAGAAAAAAGAATCTGTACAATGCAACGATTTGTGTGCAATAAAGATATTGTTATTTTAACAACGAGATCGCTTTGTGCATGGGTCGTGAGGCCTAATGGACTTCTGATTAAAACCTTAGAGCACAAGCTATCGAACTAATCAAGGGGTGTCGGGTTGGTCTAAGCGCAAAATGAGCCGGCATTTGCATAGGGCCGGTACCCTTCCCTTCTCAACCTTTATATAAAAATCCGAGGTTAATTTGGGCACAAAATGACCTGGAATGGTTTGGGCCGATATCCTCCCCCACTCCACCTTCATAAACATCACACTTTTATATGCGTCACATGATGTTTTTATTTTCAATGAAATATGATATATATATAATAGGCTTTTGTCATAATATTTTGATAAAATAGTTACACTAGTATGTAATAGTTAAATTTGGATAACTATCGTGCAGAAACTTGTCAAAGCGATAGCAGAATTTCGGTGATTTATAGTTTAGAAGTCCTCGAAAGTCTATCATAGAAATTTATTTCAAGTGCAGAGGCGTAGTCATCAGCGATTGAGTGATGATTATTAAATCTCAAGTACGAGATAGATAACTTAAGAAAACCCAAGCAAAAATCCTTATGTTACTGTCATCATAATCTATTTAAAATACGCCGACTTTTTATTACTCGCATGTCATTCCATTCGCTTCTTTGAAGCTTTTTGCAATATGTTCTCTTTTTCCATGCTGTTTTATCCAAGTAATTTTGGTTTTGTTTTGTTCACTTTTACAAAGCGATGTTTGATTGTTTAATTTATGAAATCAACTATCAAATAAAATATTAATCGAATGCACATCCCGTTTATAGGGCACGCTCTTCCTGTGAGGTTAATGTTTCATTATAATGTTATTCAATTTAGTTTGTGAAAATATGAGCCATGTGGCAGATTAACAAAGATGATTTAAGGTTTCCAGGTCTCCATAAAAATTTTAATTGAAGTCGGCTCCTACACAGGTCGAGGTATAGTTACCATTAATAACATCAGTCTGACAATGCAATTAAAAAGCAATCTCAAAAATATCATTCTATTATAGAGTAGTTTCACATTAGTTTGTTCAACTGATAGTAAAATTAGATCAATGAAAGGAAGACAGTACAATTACGTTTTCTGACATCGTGTTCGAATTTTATTATATTTTAATTAAATGTATTTTTTGAGAAAAATATGTTTAAGTTTGACCTCTGTCACTTTGCCGCCAGAGTATATTTTTCAATTGAATCAGAAAACTACATATTGCTTAAACGTGTTGCAATTAAAGGTTAGAAGGGACGTATGTGGCTTAGTTGTTAAGGCCGTTTGCTGACAATCACTGGTCGCCATTTCAGCCAATCAGATGCTTGAGTTTTGAGACTGTTCTCCAATCTTAGTTTTATCTTGGACCCAGTTATCTGATCAAACGTGGCAGTCTGATCCCCATACAATTAATAACTATAATTCGTCATACATAAACAACTTTAAAGCAAGCTTCTCCGCTAGTAAAAATGTTCTAAAAATATCACCGCTGAATGACATAGAATAGGTGTCGAACAAAACAAGTAGAAACTATTGGAAAATCGTATGAGAAATTGATTTCGACGCATGACCTAGACAAAACAATTTTCCCAGACACACTTTACACCTTGTGGTGCAAATTTCGTTGTCTGTGTCAGATTACACATAAAAACAGCCCCAAAGTTAAAGAACTGAAAACGGAACCAGTCCCGAATCTCAAGCATCTGATTGTCAGAAATGGCGACCAGCCGCCATTTCGGCCAATCAGATGATGGAGATTTGAGACTGGTTTCAAATCTCAGTTTTATAATCTTCAGCAACAGTGTCATCTGACCTACTTGTATGTTACAGGTGCAGTCGTTTCTTAACTGCCCGTGGCCAATGTTTAAGAAAACGACAATTCCCGAAAATTATTACATTATTGCTGTCTGTGACAAACGGTTTTGTACAGTGCCCAAGGTAATAAAACTGAGCATGGAAACCAGTCTCAAATCTCAGGCATCTGATTGGCTGAAATGGCGACCAGTCGCCATTTCAGCCAATCAGATGCTTGAGATTTGAGACTGGTTTCCAATCTCAGCTTTATAACTTTCAGACCAAAAGCTAATGATCTGACAACTGTTTCTGAAGCTCTTGGCTCAGAAAGTCGAAGAAACGTTTGTCTCGGAAAAATATTGAAAACTGTGCTATTGATAAGTTACCGGAAGTTGTGTCTCTACAAAAAATTATAGAATCTATTACATGTACCCCTGATAGTCGTTACAGTAATGACCGACGCCGCCAAATTTAAACATTATTATCTTTGGCAAACGTTATATTATAACGTTATTCAAACACTAACAACCAACGTTGCATAATTATACCTTGGTTTAGATTTCCCATGTAACAGATCTTTCAGGAAATTATTTGAGAACTATCACTTACGATAATATGAACTAAGGCACTGCCTCTTATCGAGCTCTAGCTGTAATAATCTCGGATAATGTTTTATTTTGTCATGTATTTTGCCAAAATATTAAAAAAAAAAAATTGTGTCTTACAATTGTTAGTCTACTCATGCATGATATAATTATGTGATTTTTGGAAAGAATTTAAGTCTGCATCAACTTTCTCTGAATTCAACTGCACAACTTGCAATCCAACTTTTACTAAACATTTGGGTTTTTAATGTGTAAAACATAATGGCTTCTTGCTAAAATTTTACAACCCAAATGTTTTCCATTACCTCGATTAACGCAATATTGAATATTGATAAATTATTTATTGATACACATGTAATTTCTAATAATTATGTCACATTGTGTGTGATTTATTATTGACTGAAATATAAATTTTATTTTTTAGAATGTTACCTTGATGAAACTTCAATTTGTAACTTGTAATTGCACAAAAATGTGCCATGCTATTCAAAAATATATATGCAAAAAATTATGCATGTATATGCATTAAGTTATAATCTAGACCTAAAAAGTACTGTTTTTATATACATCACATTAACACCACATTGAGACTTCAATATATAGTGTAATAAATCATCTAGATTTTGGGGCATATTTGTGCAAAGACACTTGAAAATATCTGCAGGAATGACAATGCTTTAGGAATTTTCAGTTATTAACAACAGTGATATTGAAGCTATAGATGCTGTGTGAAAAATATTATGACAATATGGTACATAATTGAGCCAAGTTACTTGAATGTGCATGATAGAGTTACTCATTTATGTTGAAAAATAGTTCAGCTATTGTGCCAAAATAGATTAAATAATCTCAATCAATTAAAAATAAACATGTACAATGTCATGTAGTCTGATTATCCATATGTAACACTCATTTACAGGTCTTAGTAAGTGATTTGAAACAAAATGCTTCTTTATATCTATTTTCTTTACCAAATGAATTGCTGTTGCCAATCAAATCATGTATTAAAATGTTTTTGGTCCATTTTTTTAAATGTATAACAATGTTAAGAGAACAAAGATTATTGTAAAAATGTAAACCTGGGAACACATCATTTGGAAATAATAAATGCCATTATTCATAACCACCTTTGGATCTCTGTCTGGTAAGTACTTTATACATGTAATATATATACTTGAAAATGTGAATTTCAAGTTCTGAAGCTCATTTCAGTTGGTATTTTCTTGACTTTGTATTTTTTATTGCAGAAAAGTAGGCATCACTACTGTAAAATAGGTAAATTTCTCTGAAAAAAAAAGTTTTCTGTTTTAAAGTCCAGCTTAAGCAGATCCAAGTACTGGTATTTTCAGATTTTCACAGTCATGTTTTTAATAAGGCCAAAAACCCACTGACATAGCAAGAAATGTTTTTCTTCTCTTCACAGCAATCTACATTTTTGTTTCAACAAATTAAATGATTATAAAAGCTTTGATTTTTTTACTTTCTACAACACAACTTTTTGATGCTGAGCAAATTTAGTGACACCATGCATATTTAACAAAATTTGCAAAAAAACACAACAAAAACGAACAGACACCTTGTAAATAGTGTATTTAATTATACATGTACCTCACATACAAATTTTGATTATGAAATCGTGTTGAAATGTGCACATGACAGAACAAAATGGTAATAATAGAACACTTTTAATTCCCAAAATGAGCACTAACTTAATATTTGATACACATGTAGTCTGCTTTCTGGTCAAACATTTTGGTCCCAACTGATAACTGATAATATTATGTGGAGATTATCCCTTTCCCTTCATGTACACACCTTTATGGAATGGAAGAACTGTGTAGATTCAGATCAGCCAGCACATCCATGATGTCTGATCAGGATCTGCAATGTTTAAATCATTAGGTTATTTCTGACCAAAAAGTGAACAGTGCAGATCTTGATCAGATTGCACAGATGTGCCAGCTGATCTGGATCTACACTGGTCTCATATGGGTAAAAAGGCATGTCTGTGAAGTAAAAGGGTAAATTTCTCTTTTATCTAAAATCTTATATTACTGTGTATTAAAATTTAAGTGGTTTTAATCAGTAGTTACTTTAAGCAAATTATTGTCTATAAAATTTATAAAACCTGAAAGTTTATACATTAAGGACATCTGTCATGTATTTGGCCAAATATACATAAAAAAGTATGTCTATCATTTGTTTGCTTACTCATGCATGATATAATAATGTGATTTTTGAGGTATCACGTCAAATAGGCCACAAGTCATTTCAGGTAGTACTTGTAAGTCAAGTGTATATGACAATCACTGTAAAGAGTTAGTTTTGTTTTAAATTTACATAAGCTTTTAAAAAATAGTATCATTGTTAAATTGATATCTAAAATATTGTGCTTGTCATCCTGAAACTCAAGAACAAATAAAAACATCATCTTATTGTATTTTTTTATTTTAAATTATCTGATTGTCATTTTTGCTTTAAAATTTGGACTGTCATAAAAATTGGACTGTCATCAAAAAGTAAATTAATTTGTTTTACAGTCATACTCTGTTCCCTACACCTACCCAAGGTGTTGATTCTATCATTTTTGTCAGGGTGTCACATTGTTATATAAGATCACAATTTACAACACTTCCAGTAAGTCAGAGGTGCTAATGCAAAATCAAAGGTGTCATATTAAATAAATAAATTTATTTCTAAACCAATTTCCATGTTGGATAATGCAAAATACACAGCTTATGTTGCAACTGCATCAATATAAGATTCTGTGCTAGTGTAGAGCAAGACTTAGTGACTTGTGTAGACTAAGGT
This sequence comes from Corbicula japonica, assembly GCA_038501625.1. Lineage (NCBI taxonomy): Eukaryota > Metazoa > Mollusca > Bivalvia > Venerida > Cyrenidae > Corbicula > Corbicula japonica. The sequence continues at coordinate 18,874 of JAZAYU010000035.1, read as the reverse complement.
CATAGATCAAAAGAGCATAGAGTTATACACATATTGAATTTTTGGTACAATTGCAGTTTACCGGTACGTAAAAAAATCCGCAAAATCGTAGTATTTTTGAGTAACTAAGTAACTTACCGACTTGTTCGATTAATGGTAAAATCCAGTTTTTTCTTTCGTTTTGTGTTCCTGTTTTATGTTATATCGGGGGCTACCGCCCCCGAACCCCCGTTTTTATGTTTTAAGCGAGAAAGAAAATGGCCGCCAAAAATCCGGTAAAAAATCGGGTTCGGATGTAAACGTTTATACTCATACCGGTAAATTGCAATCTATCCGAATTTTTCTATAACTCAGCCTAAATAATTAAAATAAAATGATTGGATATAGGTGAAACAAGGAGAGATGAACACAGGGAGGAAGTTTGATTTTTATTATTTTAAAATTATAAGTACATAATCTTTAAACAAGTTGCAACTATAACGAAATTCGGATCATCTACGCTACAAGAAATCTCATAGGCCTACCTCGGCTCGTGTTCAGTTTTCAGCTAGTTCACAAACAATATCTTCGACTACCATGGGCTCACATGTCTGAATGACGAACATGACCAGTGACAAAAAACTCTTATACAAAACTGAATTGTGGCGCTGGTCTACGCTAAGCTCTGTGTCAGTGTGTCTCACATTGTGAGTGACGGAACATTGCGAGGCCCATTTCACAATTCAACTTCACATAAAAGTTGGTTCTCACCAGCCTTTCATCTTGTTTTCAAGAAAAACTCCATGCATCTGATTTTTCCGTCACTAGGCCTTATGCTCCATTGAATTTAAAGGCCTAATAATCCACTGACAAGCTACCATTCGGTAGTTTTCAACTTGATTTCCTAAGTCTAAATATGGCCGATAGCTAGTGTTGCTATTGGATACAACGAACGACAACCTACTCTCTAAATTAACGATTTATTTGTTTTGCTTTCCAAAATGCTAGTCCGCTAATAATGCTTACGAATAATAAATTTTAATTTTTAAAGATATTTTGCAATTAACGATTTATAAAAATAAGGACAAAAAACAAAATTTGTCAAAACAATACTTTGCCGTAAGTTTTAACCGGTCAGTTTTTTCCCGTGTTTACATTGCCTTATGCTTTGCACAGCCGGTAACCAGAGCAAACTTCAGTGACATCGAAAAAAACTTGTTAGTGAATGGGCATTCCTGCGACCTTAAGACGAGCTTAACGCTCGGGTCGCTTCGCGACCCGAGCTAGAGCTCGATATAACATGTAAGCTTTAATCTATGGCACATTATTTGTTTCCTCTGACAGACGTTACAAAACAGTTATAAGTGGTAGACTTTCAGAAACTTTAAACATGACAGACTTAATATAGTTTTGTTACCACCACCCCCGGAACATGAAGAATGTCCGGCTAGAAAGTGTTGACTCTCCTACAAACTGTACCCTTTCTCCTAAAAAAAATCAAATTTTGCCTTTTACAGTCGTTACTGAAGTAGTCCACCTTTTCAGAAATTTGAGAAAGTATGTTTTCAGTTTTTCTCTCGGTGTCAAAGTAAAAATATTTTGTTCTTTTGTGAAAGTCTATGATAAGCACCAAAGAAATTACAAAGTTTGAAAGAACTAGGCACAGCGAAAAGCTATTCATGCTTTATTACATGTATGTTTGCTAAAATAGATTTTAGATCAGTTTTATCGATTGGAATGTATATATCCCGGGGAACGAGGGATTTTAGTTCAGTTTTATAGATTGGAATGTATAAATCCTAGGAAACGAGGGATGTGAGTTCAGTTTGATAGATTGGAATGTATAAATCCTAGGAAACGAGGGATTGTAGTTCAGTTTGATCGATTGAAATATATAAATCCTAGGAAACGAGGGATGTTAGTTCAGTTTGATCGATTGGAATGTATAAATCCTAGGAAACGAGGGATTTTAGTTCAGTTTTTATCGATTGGAATGTATAAATCCTAGGAAACGAGGGATTTTAGTTCAGTTTGATCGATTGGAATGTATAAATCCTAGGAAACGAGGGATTTTAGTTCAGTTTGATCGATTGGAATGTATAAACCCTAGGAAACGAGGAATTTTAGTTCAGTTTTATCGATTGGAATGTCTATCCCAGAATACGGAAACGATAGTACAGTTGTATCCACTGGGATGTCAACTTCCAGGGAACGATGGGTGTAAGTACAGTTTTACAGGTTGGAAATTCTATACACCAGGGAATAAGGCATTTTAGTTCCGTCTTATCGATGGGAATGTCTATCCAAGGGAACGAGGGATGCTAGTACAGTTTTACTGATTTGAATGTTTATATTCCAGGCAATAAACGATTTTAGTTCCGTGTTATCCATGGCAATGTCTACATTAAAGGGAACGAGGGATGTGAGTACAGTTTTACTGATTGGAATGTCTATGTCCTAGGTTACAAGAGATTTAAGTTCCGTGTTGTCCATGGGAATGTCTAAATCCAAAGGAACGGGGGATGTTAGTGCTGTTTTACAGATATAAGTGAACAAGAGATTTAAGTTCCATTGCAATGTCTTAATCCCAGGGAAAGAGGGATGTTAGAACAGTTCATACGATTAAAAATGTCTGTATCTCAGGGAACAATTGCCTTCATGTAAACTGATTTATTTTTCTTTTTGGAATTGCCGAATCGACAATCCGTTTATTTAGTCATATAAACAGTAACATAACATAACAAACAGTGTGTACAAGGAGAAAAAATATTTTCTTTACTTAATGCGTATCATTACGGCTAATTTGTAAAGTAGTGCTAATACGTTTAACAAAATCGTCCAAAAAGCGAAATGATATTTTCTTGTTTATGAAATGAGTTTGAATAGCAATGAGGTCATAATACAAGTAATATAGAATGTTTATATAATATGATCGTCTTTCGCTTATAAAATATGTCTTATAAATACAGTACGATATTTGGCTCAGAACAACATTTACTGCATTATATTCTTTTTGGCCGATTTTATATCCAATTACAGTCCACACTCGTTGTGTCGAAGTCGTCGGGACCGTATCTTTTAATTCGAGATATCCGAAGTTCGACACATCCGAATTGGCACCAATGCACGATTATCATACCTATATGTTTCTAATGCTGGCATGATTGTGAGTGCTAGTACTCGTTTATGAACATTTCAATGGATTTATTATTTTATCAAAACAGAATAGAACAAATATATTAACTTGATTATATTTATTACCTGTTAAAAATCATCATCGTTAAGTTTCGGTGTTTGTGTAACATCGTCGTCGGCTTCACTCTGAGTGTTAAAGTCCTCTTTTGTTATTTTTTATTACGTAAACTAATTCAAATTAATATTCATCCCATAATCGTTAATTTGGAGCTTTTTTGTGATTCATTCTTGTTGGGGGAGAATTGATTACGTTTGGATCATGCTTTTGCATTTGTTGTCATAAACGGATTGAACTAATATTTTACTGGTCTGGTTGTCACAATGTCATGATTATTGTAATTAAATGTTGTTTTGTGAAAACTAAAATTAATTGCATTTACAAATCCGAATATTTTACATCCGAATGCATTAAATAAGCGAATATTTTACTGAACAGGTGATAATCGTTAATTATTATTAAATAATGGAATCTTGTTTTCCGACATGTTCTCTCTTTGAAGAAGCCGCGCGCATTGTTTGACCGCGGCAAGTTTCACACTTCGACTGATCCGATGACATTATATAGCATATTTTAGGCGGCGGGTTCTACATTTACTTCGACTTATGAAAACATTGTTTAAGTGGAATTCGAGTTAAGCGACGTAATATTATATGTAATAAGAACATATTTTGACGGGACCGTAAAATTAATTCGAGATAACCGATGTTTCGACTTAACCGAGTTTGACACAACGAGTGTAGACTGTAATATGAATTTTATGTTTTTACTTATTCTGTTTATACCACAGTGTTTATCTGTGATTTAATTCTTTTGAACAAACAAATTAATGCTTATGGTAACGCGCTTAAAATTTTACAATAACATTCTAAACCAAAGGTATCAGTGCCCAAGGTTATAAAACTGAGCATGGAAGGAAACCAATCTCAAATCTCAAGCATCTGATTGGCTGAAATGGCGATTGGTCGAAATTTGAGACTGGTTTCCGATCTCAGTTTTATAACTTCCAGTACTGAAGACTGAACATACCTGATGAACACGTGCCTAAAATGAATATCTCATGTTTTTATATTTACATCCATTTCCTGCAACTTTGTATCCATTCACAAATGTTAGCTGTTTTTACATATTAAGCGTAAAATACATACTGAGATAAGTCATTTATAAATGACCGGCATAATTTATCTAGCAACGTATTTATTTCATTACAGCAAAATTACAGCAAAATGTACATAAAATACTCCTAACATTTAATCATCGAATTAACATAGTGTGTATGTTGACCTGAAGTGGCGAAACTGGTTCTTCAACATATTTTTATTTACAACGGGAAAGGAAGTAAATAAATACGAAGATGTCCTTAAATTGTGTAGAACTGGATTATATTATATATAAATTAAAAGATTTATCACATTGTTTTCCAAAGTATGTATAGCTGAATATGGATTATCTTTTGCTGATATATAGTATTTAAATTTACCGTGTTTCTCATAATTACGACTGTCAATTTATCTGTTTTAGCTATACATAAAACTATAAGATAGTTCAAAAATAAAGGTTACCTTTTACTCCATAGGATATAGCTGTTATCCAGGGGCGAACAGATCCATAACAGCCGGAAAAATCCTGACCGTCTAATCAGGGTCTACCATGTTCGCTTTTAGATTCTTTTGCTTATTTCTGACGAAGAGGTGGTCAGTTAAGATCATGATCAGACGTTATTGACATGGATCTGCAAAGGTCGCACACGCGATATCAACCGTATGCATAGAATAAAGGGTTAGTCAATGACCGAGTTTACTGTTTTGCCAATATTATAACGCCATTAAAAATTCTTCTGCCGACATGTCCCTTTTTACCCTTAAACCCACGTAGCTTTTGTTTTGTTTAAACTCTTTCATAATTATAAACATTATACAAACTATACAACTTGAGTGAAATATTCTTTGTCTATACACGCACTTGCTCCAAGGTTTGCGTTTAAACTGAATGACGTTCTAAAGAATCTCCCACTTTTGCTGACAATCTAATTTAAAAGTAATCAGACGTGTAAAATCCTATTACAGAGTTGTTCCTATTTTTAAGAAGCTTCATTAAAACAGTTAGCCGAAAATCAATCGCCATTGCAATGTCTGTAGATAACAAATACATTCAATTTGTTAAACTGTAAAAAAGTAAGAATTGAAGAGACATACATTAACAATAACTGTCATCGTTGCCCAAGATCATAAAATTAAATCAGGAGACCAGTCTCAAAACTCAAGCATCTGACTGGATGAAATCGCGACTGGTCACCATTTCAGCCAATCAGATGCTTGAAAATTTGAGACTGGTCCCAATATTAGTTTAATGATCTTGGGCCCGTATAACAACTGTTAGGTTTCAAATAAAAAAAAAACATACATGACATTTTATCAGAAAATGATTTTTCTAGTGTCATTATTATTTTTTAATCATTTTCTTAACCACTATGTACATTTTGTAATCATATACAAAAAGTCACCTCAATGGAAAAACGTTGTTTAAACTCCAAAACACAGGCTTGTTTATATGAAGATGAATAATTGATAAAAACAATGTGCGACAAATTTCTTCTACTAACCTTGAAAAGCTAAAAATAGGCAACTTAATTTTTAATCATTATATAAACGGAAGGGTAAAGAACTGAGAATGAAGACTAGTCTCAAATCCCATATATCTGATTAGCTACAATATTGAGACAAGTCTCCATATCAGCCAGTCAGATAATTGAGACATTAGACTTGTCTCCAATCTCAGTTTTATAATCTGAGGCCTAGAATTTTAAAAACCAAATCAACTGAACAGTCTCTCAATTTTATGAATAATTTCTTGAACACACAAGATAATTTAAATTAAATTATATGATTAAAAATGCTGGGGCCAACAAACGTTCAAGAATTCAAATTTTTACGTTAGCATTCGATCTCCACTAATCTACAGGATATTCGGGGTTCAATGGACAAAATTTCCTAAAGGAATATTTGACTTGACCGATGCGTAGTCATGCGCGAAATTGAAACTCAAAATCCTTTTATTGTCGAAATGAACGTAAATTTACAATGCTAATGATTGTCATATATTCATCATATCAGCAAATATCAAATAACCTCTTATACGGCTTCATTCAAACAGGATGTATCTCTGAAAAGTTGGTTGACATTGACTTTCAATAACTGACAGTTTTTCAGACAAACAATATAAAGTTTGATGCACATTTAGTTAGTTTCTTCAATAATTATCATTAATTTGTTTTAGTGATAGTGCACGAGTACATCTGAGTTTATTTAACACAAAACAGAAAATAATCACATCTTTTTTGTTCATTTACTGTTATACATGTAATACCGGAATCCACTGGAGCTCTTTTTAGCCGAAACGTCGGTTTTATGGTATTCCATATTTAGCTTTTGCCGGAAGGTTGTTAAAATTCGATCTGAATTTTACCATGTGATGTCCATAGATTGGTGTAAAATAGACAGCGTGACCACCATTAAGTGCTTCGTCTTTGCGGATTTTCAACATTTCGTGATAAATTCAAAAACATTAACGCGTAAACATTACTCTTAGAAGTCGAAAACACGATGAATTCTCATGTTTATGTCTGTCATATCGAGTTTATGATTTACTAAAATTGAATTCTTGGAAGGTGCTAAAAGGACGGATTCGTAAATTGTATATCGGTTCGCATTAAAGTATAAAACAGTGTTGCCAAAAATATACGAGAGGTCTCTTTAAATGAACATGAAAGTAAGTAGTTTTTTTTATTCAACAACTGGGATATTTATAATAAGTAAGCAACACGATCGCCTTCAAGTAATTTTCCTTGTTGCTTTACAATTAGATAATCGACATACAAATAGTGAACGAAAAACTGCTTTAAATGGTCTCTTATAATCAACTACATAAAAGAAGGTTGAGGTGACGGGGTAGGGCTGGCGAAGTTCTAACTACAGATATGGACAAGAATTTTGATCAACAGGTTATGTTCTTTCTACATAATTCGGATGAACAACTACAATTTAATATGTATTTGAAATCAATTTTATTTCATTTTAATATGACTCCGGTATTTATTTACTGATAGAAAATTATAAATAAGTTCTATAAACGTGCATATGGAATTGTTCCTTTGAGCTTCTGAGATCGTATTCACCCCTTTACCGATTTATTTTGTTGCTGCGGCTGATTTCTGCCGGAACGTATTTGCAGATTTCTGGATGGAATACAACGAAAAAAAAACAACACCAAACTCTTATTTGGCACGTTGTTAGCGAATTGTCAGGGCAAATACGTAAACATTCGAAAATAAACTCGAAACCCGAAAGATTCTTACTTTGCGACAAATCACAAATACTAAGAGTAAGTCGGTGTGTACGTTTAGCGAACATGTAGTGGGTCGATAGACTGAAAACACGTTAAAGGTAAAACAAAAATGTTTATTAAAAATCTGGTAATAGTGACCGCTGATATTAGTATTAAAACTCGAAAACACGAACATAGGAGATCGAAAACACGACGGATTGTCTTAATGATAATGGACAGTTTCTCCTAATCGTGTTGCAGAGACTGCTGTCCATAGACTCCCTAGGAAAAGCCTTGTCGGTTATATGCATTTCCGTTACTGATTAAGGACAGGCTAGTATTTCATTTATTTCAAGTCGCTGGTGATATTAATGCGTCTGCTGTTTTCGTAATCATAGTATCCAGTATCTGCTTTACTTCAGACACATTAAAAAACTTAAAATACTAGAATGTACAAGTAGAAATGAATAGAAGTCTATGGAAACCATGGAATATGTTCAAAACATGCGTGACAACGAACTATTTTGAGCAAGAACAAAAAACAACCGATTAATTTGTTGACAATATCTGCGCTGAAATCGGACCTTGTGACAAAAAGATTCTTTCTCACAAACATACAGTTTTAAAAATTCAGTTTTCAATAACGGTTGATTGCATCAGTTTTCTTATAAATCCTACAACACTATACTACATCTGATTAAAACCAAATCTTTGTTTGAAAGATTTGCTTTAAATCCCACTAGTATGGCCGTACAATGACGATGCGCAGCAAAGGACGAACAACTTCGAAGAACAGAAACCAATAAATCGCTGAGCACTCCGTTCGATTATTAAAGTCTACAGGACAGCACTTACATAATACATGTATCGAAGACTGACAATGAGACGATAGTTCATGACCAGTCGACTTGTTAACCAGCTCTCTTCTGGCCGAAAGTAAAATATTGAAGAGTAAGTGATTACAATTCCGTAACGATAACGAATTCCTAAACGATAAAGTTAACCATTATTTTTTTTTTATCTGTAACTTTTAAGGGCTTACCACACTCCTCCCCATCACGTTCATCGATAAAAAGAAAATTATCAAAATCTCAATAACGGCAAAATGGCGTTAAATGAAACTTTACAAATGAATGTTACTACTGTATCTTTATTCTGCATATGGCAAGACATGTTAGAACAGTAAAGAAAAATAGCGAGATCTAAACTTTCCATTAAATTCTTTTTACATTAATTAAAAAACCTAAACAACACAAAACATCATTTTGTGGAGGAGGAGTGTGTTAAGCCCTTAACAAATCTAACAGCTTTCTTATTGTGAATTTTGATTGTTGACGACATAAAACATTTCGCCTATCTCCATTTATAAAAAGGGCAACATTGGAAAGGAAATTGATATTTGCTTACTTAGCTGTTTATTTCCTAGACCAACTCAGACACCCAGAAAATAATACCATTATTACTTTAATAAATCATACTGTTCAAACAATACTAGTTGATTGCTTCAGCTCGCTGAATATCAAACGAATCGTTGCTTTGGTTATCCTTGTCAATTGACAACAAAATTGATGCCACATAACGAATGTTTCAATACAGCAACTGTTTCAATAAATCAGAGGTTTCTGACCGTTAAATTGAATAGTGATAAGCTCGTCTTGACAGGCTGGGCACAGCCTCCAATCGAGATACAATGCATAGAGGATACAACATGAGTGTTCATTTTATATTGAGATTATTATTTTAATGAGTCACCTATTTGCAGATCCATAAAATCGAGTTTTATATCTATCTAGATGACGGGTTTAATCATCTCAGTGTGACAGTCTATTTTATCACAAAAATCTAGAAATAACTAATTATCTAATTCTGTCGCATAGCTAAATCGAATCGTGTATTACTCAGTCGCATTGGGCGATACCAAAGGTAGTCCCAACATTATATTTTATACTACCCTTGTTCGGGTTGTTATACCAAAGACACCAAAAAAGTTATTTTAACTGGGCTAGAGTCTTGAAGAATTTTACAACAGTATGCTACTGTTACTGATGTATTAGCAACGAACTCGATCTATAAATAGCTAATATCACGTGTCAAGCAAAACTGGTAGGTACCCGACGTGATTGTTGAGACCAGAGTACCAGGCCCCAAGATTTTTAAACTGAGAATGGAAACCAGTCTGAAATCTCAAGCATCTGATTTGCTAAAATGGGGACGAGTCTCCATTTCAGCCAATCAGGTTCTTTAGGTTTCAAATCCCAGTTTTATAATCTTCAGGAGTTAAATAATCACGAACAGGAATAAAAGAAATTGAACTTCTACTATCTGATTCAAGACAACCCTAGAAATCATCATATATTCTTAAACCTTTGCAAACCATCATACCCATAGGGACCAGGTTTCAGCGAAGAATACCAATAAATAGTGAAGTTGAAAAGTTTGACTTGGTACTAATTACTGAAAGGGTGCGCAGCCGCCATTAAACCAACGGAAATCCTGTAAATTGACTGGCTTTTGGGATATCGCGGATAGGTATTAACGAGTAATTGTGAATACACTGTAACCCCCAAAAAACCAGAATGTGTGGGCAATACTTTGTGTATTATTCAGTCCAATAACCGTCTATATCAAAGCACAACCTGCTGGACTGTTAACTATTCCATAGTCAATTATAGAAGACACCGACAATCCCTTTAAGAAAATTCAGTAAGCTCAGCGTATGAAAGGAACGGAATCCCTAATGAGTTTTGGAACTTTTCTCTTGTCATGGTATTGATTGACTAAATTGATATGTTTTGTATTTACCATGTTCCGCCGTCTGGGATGTCCGTCACTGGAGAAAACCAGTGTGTATCTAAACTGGGAAATGAATAAATAGATGAATAGGGCACGCACTTTGAAAGCCACCGAACACGACAAATATGAACATATTACAGGCTCGGTTTGATTGAGCTTGTTCATTGACAGAAATGGAAATACATATTACTGCCACTGCCGCCTAGCTACGGGTTGATCGCAACTCAATATTCACATAGAAAACGGTACAATTTCGATTTCGAACGATGGTATGCGTATGGCGGTGAACATGGAACCTTAAATGCGGTATTTTCAGGTAAACACCATTCCATGATCTGCGGCGTATGGTCCCCATATACAAGAATTGATTTTCCCTAAGCGAGAAAATCATGGATGGAACTGAATAGAATATAATTTTGACAGGTGATCTATGAATATAAACCCTGCTTATTACAGAGAAAGCCAAATGCAAAAAATAGTATAAACATTCTGATATATATATATAAGATTCCTTCGTGAAATGAGTTTTTTTTTGTTGCTCTTGTTTGCTTTGATTCTGTCAATGACAGCTCTCCACTTAAACCCATTACATTGAAAATCCAGAAGAAAAAAAGAAATATTTATGAGAGAAAACGATTTTGAATATTCATATATAATTTATTGCATGTCACTGATTTTTTATTTTACTTTTGCATGTAGACGTGACAAAAAGTGCCTGTTGATAATGAATGCTGGTACCGAGAATGAAGAAATTCATTAACAGAAAGTGTATGGTCTGGCAGACATTTGAAAAATATGTCTCGCGAATGAGCTCTAATAGTATTATTTGTCAATGAAAGACTAGTTATTTATCCATGTTGTGATATGTTACATTGTATCTGAAAAATTGTACAACAGACTGTGTTTTAATTTCTCCGATTGCGAGAAAGTTAACTTCTAAATCCGAATGAAACACTATAAGACTAGTGTTCCCTTTTAAGATGACGATACCCGGCATGCATCCTATTACGTGGACTTTACTTGGCAAGTTATTTGTTTTTCTTGTAATTATTTAATTATGTTCAACATTTTAAGAAAAGCCATTATTGTATAAAAACTAAACTATCGCCTTGGGATTGATGGGGGGGGGGGGGGGGGAGGGTTTGAGGCAACACACATTAAAAAAAACCTTGTAAACTGTTCGCATATATAACCACCCAGATAATATTATAATCCAAAAACAGTATAGATGCGGTTTAAAAACGCTACGTAACTGTTGAAGAGTATTTCTCAACTAGTGTTTTATCGATATTTAACTTACAAAGTAAAAAACAACAACATAAGAAGCCATGTACATTTCTTCATTTGATTCGTAAAAGCCTTTGGTGAATTCAGAAAGGTAACTTTGACTGTCTGGTGAATAATATTTCTACAGTTTCTTACAAAGAAACTCGGTCTCTCAATTATAACCTGTCATCATGTCCTTTTTAATTTAACTCCAGCTGTTCTGGTAACATACAGGTCTTCGCAAATTTACTTGCACCCATTTTGGTCTCGGCTTCTTTATTTTCCATTTTGTTTTTGAGTGCTACACATGTATTGCATGCAACATTGCAAGAAAAGCCGGTGGATGGATCACTTTAGAAACTTGTACATACATGGATTTTTCTCGTTATTTAGAACCTAACAAGACAAGTTTGAGATGGATTTACCCTAGAACCAGAGTAAAGCAACAAGTAACAAACAATGTTTACCGCTCCATGACGATACCCGTCCCAGCCACAAGGCTCACTTAACCGTGTATTGATTGTTTTATTAGCTTTAAAATACTTCGTAAATAAACTTATGTTTGTTCTCATCACCCTTGCTATTTGGCTGTTTGGGGATGTGTGGATTGGTAACCGAAACAAATGGTATTATAGTTACGTGCTTCTAAACAAACGAAAAAAAATGCGCAAGTTTATCGTTTATTTTACGACGTTTTAGAATCACGTCTTTTTAGTAGGACAGCTTCGATATATCGTCACCTTAGCGCAATTACGGAAGCATTGAAATAAGAAGGAGTTATAATATTATTGCACTAAAATGACAATATGCAAATCAGAAAGTAAGAACACAACGTAGTTGATAGGGGCTCTTAAGCAGTCTGGAAATTAGTTTAAATAATAGTATGATATTATCATATTCTGTTACCAACTCTGGTCCGATTGATAATTGTAATGAAAAGGGATATATCCAATATGACGAAATTGACACGAGATTGTTTGTTTAATGTCTCTGTCTAGGCGATACAAAATTATTTTATCAAATTTCTGAAGACATAATTTGTATAAAATAACTATTAGGCTTTGCCTGGCAGAAAGGCGCCACTAGATTGCTTGCCTAATGTTTCATTAACTATCTACAAACTACGTTTTGTCTATATTCGGCGATACATTACTTATTGATTGTATACGTCAATGTAAGAGCTATCTCATAATACATGGTATCATTTTATTTTTATATACATAGCCAAGAAGTACGTGGTTTAGAAGAGATTGCCAAATAATCTAGACAAAGGATGTATGTAAAGCTTAAATCCTCATTTGATGAAATATATAAATAATTTGGAAGCAAGTTGTCTAATTGTCTTTATGTTGATATTTATCTGAAAGGAAAATCTGATACCAGAATTACTCGCTGCGAACTCAGAGTTTATGGGATTTTAATTTATACCATCAATCTCTTGCAGACAAGGTCTGAAAACTGTCCAAATGTGGTCTTTTTCTTAGATTAAGTTTAGGATCATTGTCACTATAGCGGAAATAAATGCTTAAACATGTCACCACAGTTATTTCTTGAAATTTTCATACAGGTATCATCACACTGGATAAAATTTGACATGTATGGTTTGGCATAATTATAATGTGACTGAACCGTGGGTGACAACTTTACATCATTTCGATATCATGTAGCCTTTTTAGCGTGGTGGCTATACTCGCAAACACTGTTGAACATTTGATTTTCTGTAGGTCGTGTAACAGTGGTATGGTTTAAATTTCAATAAACCCATATATTAATTACATCTTCGTTTTACTCGTGGTCAAATACTTGCATTAAAGGGAATATGATAAACGGACATTTCTGTGGCATGGTATCGGGGAAAGGTGTGTGTGACAATTTAAATTCAAATGAAAATAGGTATTTTGTATTGTTTTTTAAGTCCAGATCTTACCGGCTTTTGCATTAGAACGATGTGTAAAAGTTATGGGATTTTCATGTGTGATATCAGTCTTTAGCAGGAAAAGTCTGAAAATGTCATTTGTTTTTAGATTTAGTATCTGATCATTGTGTTTCTTAACATTCTGCAATAACTTTCATTTCTCGGTTACTAGTCCTTTGCGAAATGATTGCACTCTTTTTGTAACTTAATGAGCTAATTAAGTTACAATATAAGTCAGTTTTTCTCTATCAACAGTTTCTGATTTCATTTAATTTAATGACATCTACTCTATTTTATATTGAGCTAATATGCGGTTTAGCGAATGAACTTTTCGCCGACACCCGTTCGAAAATAGATATAGCGTCTTAAAAATACTGGCAGATTTTAGGAGCAGTGTGCACTTGCATTGTTTTAGGGCACTTAATTTAATAGCGCTGTCGGTTCAGAATTGATCTTTGATCGCAAAAAATGATCTCAATCTCGAACAATAACAGAGTATTCCATTTCCTTGCTTCCCAAGTGAATATTATACCTCAATTTTGAGAATCACGATATCAGATCAGACATTGTCTTCTGTCCCACGAGAAATAGAAATAAATTTGTTTGGATGTCGAAATCTCATTACTTGTCTGATAGGCTTATACACATTGTATAATTCCAAAGAAGAAGTCTAGTTTTTATTTCGAAGTCAGCTAGATAATATGATTTTTGAACTCGCTGTTCGATGAAATGTTGAAAAAACGTGATACATTATTAATTTAATACACTGAGGAAAAAACAAATCAATTATTTTGATCGGTGACTATGTTTACTGTAGAGGCAGTATTTTTTTACAATCATAAAAACATTTTTATATTCAGTTTGAAACAACGTAGATCAAAGTTGTTTTCGGAGAAGATTAACTCAAGAAATTTCGGTATCCGCAGGTTAAACTAATACATCGATAAAGATTTGAACAATCGGCCCCAAAAGGTCAAAATTTTAAGTCATATAAACACTACAAAGGTCTTGCTATTTTGATAAAGCATGTGAACTTTTTTCTGTTACACTTGAAATGTAACACATCATCGGCCACTTTCTTCCGGCAACATGAATAATGTCAACATTTAAACGAAACTTGTTTTCATACTTAAATACTTCAGATTTTTAAACATCCACTTACAACATATTAAGCCTTTTTTTTGGTCATATTCTTTCAAAAGGACTTACAGTAAAATTCATCTAGAACTCTGTTGTTGGTTTGTCCAATATTATCGAATCAAAATTACAGAAGCAAACAATTTCTCTTAATTTTCCAGTGTCTCTCAGTTGCTAGTTTTTCTCAGTCTTTTCCTGATAAGAATATGTAAGTGGCTGTCTTGCATTCGTTTGCATATTTGCTATTTGTTTATATCTTTATGTCTTCATTTTTGTTGATGAAAAAAATTCTGTTTAATCAATTAATACAGAAACAGTTACAGAAATTGCTACAGCAATCATGTTTGCTTAGTTTACTCGTCGCCGCTAAAATTGCTTTTATATCTTCAATAAGCAGTTCTAACAGGACTGGCTGATTATTTTAACTTGCCGAATATCAATTTAGTCTTGTCTTTGACAAATGTCAACAAGTTGTTCATTGAAATTTATGCAGCAGACGTCTGCTGTAATTTTGTTTTAGAATTCAGCTTCCTTTCCGCCAGACAATTATGATTTTCTACATCGTTAATAATGAAATAATGTATGAAGTATTAAGTAATACTTGTTTGCAAATTTGTATTTGTATCAAATACAGACAGACTAATTTTCGATAGTGGTTGCCTAAAATCACTGTTTGTGGCACTGGAAGTATTATAAAAGATGCATGTTTGGTTATTATCTGACAAGTCCGCACACATTAAATGCTATTGTACCACTATTTTGTATGAAATTGTAGCAACTATACTTTGTTGTAAGTTATAATTACTTCGTAATAACTATGCATCACTTTTAATGAAAGAAAACGGTATAGTTTTCCTTTTTAGATTTTAAATCAAATCATAACTGTCATAGCATTTCATAGATGTTTAACTTAGTAGTTTCTAGGAAATTCATGGATTTGAAAACTTTAAGATCAGATAATTTCAATTTTAACCAGCAAAATCAGCAAAAACGAATAATGTGTGGCGAAAACTACAATTTTAAGACAAGCATCATTGGTCTTTCTTCAAAGTAAGACTGTGGTCTTGTCAACTTTGTGGCAAGAAGAAAAATCTTTTTTAAGTGACCATTTTGATGAATCATGCCCAGATCATAATGTAAACATTTTGTTTTTATAGTTTAACAACTCTTCCAGAATTATATTTATATACTTGATGGCGGACGCAGTTGGGGTTCACTTAAGTCAGATATATGAATACGAAGATACATAGTTGTACCTAGATACTTCAATACCCATTGTGGTGATCATTTAAATGGTCATAATTTTACGAAGGATGACTTTATCTGTTACAAGGGCTCATCAGTAGTTTATCATCCTCAGAACTCGTATGATATGATTATCTTTACATTTCCTCAAGTATCCTCTGATCTTGCAAACATTCTTTTATTGTCTCACAAATTAGTTTTGTGCTGTATGATGTTTTGACAAGAGGTTGTCCAATTCATTACAAATACTAACACAGGTCAAATTTTGCTCTGACAAAATACGTCTTTCCGATAACGACGGTGCTGCAGTGTTATTGCAGACAGTAAATCAGTTGACACAACGATTTAGAACTCAGATACTATTGATATTGCATTTGGTATTTCTTGAATTTGAATTTCTTTTAATTTAAATGACATTTGAAAGCTAAATAACAAAACCAAACATTAATCATTAATGGAATACATGTACGAGTATTTGTAAAATTAACGTAGACAGACTGGGAAATCCTAGTGGAGTGACAACCTTACTGTGTTATGAAATAATGCTTTCACGGCTGAAAAGAAGTGGATATATTGCAAAGCTATATTGCTTCGTTAAAGATATTGATTAGATTAAAATTATGTATGCAAAATAGATAAAAAACTGAGGGTACAACGAGCCAAACTACATGTTTGGTATATTTTTCAAGATAGTTATAGTAACCCTAATTCTAAAATAAACAACATTACTTCGTGGATGGTAACAGATTTGGTTACTTAATACAAATTCCGATTATGTTGTAAACTAGTTTTTAGAACCTTCTAAATCCTGACAATCCATGTTAGGTATATGAATACGGATAAATTCTCGCATCCAGTGTTTAAAGATTTCGGTTTCTACAAGAGTTCGATAATTACATTACACGTTTGGAAACTGAGAAAGCTGTAAATAAATCATGCCTACATGAAGCTTGTTTTTAATTGTAGAATCTTATATGAAGTACTGTCAGGAACGTCTTGAAATTGTGATTTTATATAGAAAGGTATTATTTATGAAACTTTCCATTACTGTTATAATATACTTTTTTCAATCAACTGCTTTATTTTTCTACGTACATGTATTTTGAAAAAAAACAATGCCTTCCGATATCAGTTAATTGTTAATTGTTTACAGAATTTGTACGCAACATTAGACGCCATTTTCAAATTCCAACAGTTTGGACACTGATAATACGTGGTTTCGAAATCTGAATATCAATCAGAACATTTTGATATATAACACAATTAGGCCGGTGGCCAGGAACATGTTTGCTCCCCCCCTTGGGGAATTTTGTAGACATGATTTTTCTGAAAGCCTGTTATGTCCTGGATATTTTGCAGTTTGTTTGCACTCTGGCGAGTGGGGCATAAGGGAGTTACGGAGGTTTTAATATGTTACTCCTAAAATTTGTAGAAAAAATATATCGATTTTGAATCTTTAATTCTACTCTATTCCAGATACGATTTAATAAAACTTATATTTTTGTATAAGGATGAAGTATTATCTGTCGATTGATGTAGTTTTCATTTCAAAATTTTTGCACTTAGGTAACATATTTAGTGTATAACATACATAACCCTAAAAAGATGTAATTTAAGTCAGAAACTTACCTGTAGGATTTTTATTTGTAATCAAACTTTGGCAATAATACATGTTTTTGAAAGCTGCATGATCAAACAATATAAAACAGTGTGATTTTCATAAAAATCACACTGGCATTTGTAATAATTTTTCCATAATCTTATATGTTACCATATCGCTAATTCAAACATTGTATTCATGTTTTGGGATAAACAAGCATAAAATATAGAGTTTAATTAAATTATTGAGCTTTATAAATGTAAGTGTTCTTGAAACTTGCATGACTTCAAATTTTCAACATACATAACATATGTTACTTATTAAAATAAGGCTTATTTCCTTGTTTTTATTTAATTTTAATGGTGTTAGCTGATATCTATTTGAAGAAATTAACTATGTGTGCTCTGTGCAATGTCCTGATGTTTGTTAGCCCTGTGAAAATTTTTAATTACCTTCACAGATGTTTTTTAAACTAATATTACTGATTGAATTAAGTATTTTCTCTTAAACTGATATTGTTGTACAAAGAACTGATTACATTTACAAAACTGTATCACGACTATTCAATCATTTTAGATTAAACTATAAAATAATCATAGTAAGATGTCTGTAGTGTATAATATGTTATGTTATGTTATGTTATGTTATGTTATGTTGTTAAAATGTTAAAGTGTTTAAGCTTTTCCATTGTAAACCTTCTCCGTAACATATAATTCCGAGGTTACAATATTGACAAAGTATAATGCATTTATGAAATAAATTCTAAAAAAATAATTTTTAGAATTGGTTCCAAAAGTAAAAAGACAAGAGATAAAAATATTGCTTTGGAAAGTGTTACAAACAAAACTAATTAAAATTAAATATATGTTACCTAATTATTAAAATAATTTTTTTAGAAAGATCACCAAATAAAATAAATTTCTAAACCGTGTTTTAACCGGTAGTTTGTATCTAGATTACAGTAGAGTCATTCATAATGTGAATATGAACTTTATATGAACTATATTTACTAAAAACAAGGTTGAAAGCACCAGTTCTGGTCTTTTAGAGCAATAATAACTGACAATTCTGTTAAATAAAACATGTGAAATAAGAAAAATAAATTGTCCTAAATGAAACATTATTGTTTCCATTGTTCAAAAAAAGCTTAAAATGTGTTAAGAATTCCTTAAGATCTTTGTAGAATGTTATTTTTCTTAAAGACAAATAAGTGTTAAAGAGAAACATCCTAATTTGAAAGACAAACTGTGTAATGCAGGTGATGGTAAGCAAATAGACAAGTTAACGTTGACTTTTGTATAATAATTTTTTTAGGTAAACATTCTTTTACTTGAGTCAAAAAAAATACTATATAATGCTCATGCTGTTTCAATGTTTTATGAATTCTACACTGAACCTTAGTATTTTAGATGAATAAAACTACTTTTAAAAACATTTCGAACAT